>VYZQ01065182.1:1104-25479 GCA_013400655.1 Mystacornis crossleyi | reverse complement strand
TCAAACTGTAAGAAAATTGTTTTTAAAAAAAAAATCACTTTTTTTTCTGGGTGCTGCTATAGTCAGCACATATCCTTAATATAAGACAAATGATTTCCTTAGACTCAATCTTTGTAAATGCATATCTCTTCGAGGTTTGCCAATTTCACAAGATAAACAATATTTCAGGACTCTTTTCATTAATATATTAAGTAAACAATCCCTCTAACCTACTTCCATAGAGGAAAAAGGTCAAGAAATAGCCAATTTCCCAAAGACATGCATACTGATACATCTTAGATACACATGGCAAGATTTTGGTGACAACTTTCTACAGTAACAAAGTACTTAAGAACCAGCCATGTTCAAAGCAAGACAGCAGAGAATCCCCAAACTCAGTAAAATCCTTTGATTTCGAAGCAGCCCACCAATTCACTTAATTTTTTTCAGGATTAACTGCATGTTTTGTTTTACTTTTTAGCTGAGTTATAGCACAACATTCACAAGTCACTGACAAAACTGGATCCTTGAACTTCTCCTGACCTGAAGTATAACCCATTTATAATTTGAATTCTACTCCCAGAAAACCCCCACTGTAACTTCTACAGCTATTACGTTGTTTCAGAGGAAAAAGCAATTATCTTTATTTTAAGAATATTGTTGTGCCTCTCCACCATCCAAGCACTTTGTAACTTGTTTATCTGCAACATACACATCAAAAATACTAAACATCTGGCAGGTTCATTTACAAATTCATTCATCTGGTGTATTTTCATAAGGAAATGACTCTTCAGTAATTTAGATCGAAAAATACATTTTCGTAACAGCTGTCAGTAGTATAAAGAGAGCCTACTTTGACAATTCCTTCATTTCTTCCTCATAAACTTTCTTCCTTTCAGATAATTCCTCTGGCAAGTAACGGACTATCAGCTCTTCTGTAAGGACGGTCTTCTTGTAAGTTCTGCTTGCCAGAAACTACAAGAGAGAGTCAACTCTTAAGTCGGACAACAAGAAGACAAGCAACATCTCTTCTTCCCAACTCATTCCTCCCTGAGGCCAAAGTGCACAGTAGTTAGGACTGTACTGATTCCTCACCCTTTTCAGCCTCCAGGCACCAAACTTCCACCTCAGCATATGTGGTTCACCCCACCTTCCTTTTAACTCCAACCCCATACCCTTTTTGGGCAGTTGTACTACCAGTAAGAAAAGGCAGCCCATCGTCACTTTTGCAAAGATGTATGTATCTTTTTCATCTACAGCTGTCAGCTTACTGGCAAGAAGTATTAAGTATGGGATATCTTATGTCTGCTGTTGACAAGAGTTGACCAAAGAGCAACAATTCCTCATTCATGACAGTTTCCACACAAACTGGAAATATGGTATGAACATGGCTATGGCTGGGGGTCCCCAGGCATGAGCCTGATGTGATACTGGAAGCCTCCATTTCTTTAGGAACCAGTAAAACCACTTGTCTTCCGATGAATGCCGAATATATCCTCGAGCAAATGAAGTCTGTGCACAGCTTGATGCTGTTGGTACTGTCTTGTTCTGGTTTCACAGAGTCATAGAACAGTTTGGGTTGGAAGGCACCTTTAAATGTCATCTAGTCCAATCCCTTCAGTGAACAGGGACATCGTCAAATGGATTAGGTCGCTCACAGCCCCCCATCCAATCTGACCTTAAATATTTCCAGGGATGGAACATCTGCCAACTCCCTGTGCAACCTCTTCCAGCATTTCATCACCCTTACAGTAAAAAAATTCTTACATCTAATCCCTTCTGATTAAATCAACTCTCTTTCACTTTAAAAGCATTACCCCTCTACTAAAATGTCTGTCCCTATCTTTTTTATAAACTCCCTTGAAGTACTGTAAGGCTGAGATCAGGTGTCCCCTGAGCATTTTCCTCACCAGGATGAACAACAACTCTCAGCCTTTCTTCATAGGAGAGGTGCTTCAGCCCCAGACCATCCTCATGGCCCTTTTCTGGACTTGCTCCCCTGTGCTGGGGACCACAGAGCTGGATGCAGCACTCCAGGTGGGGTCTCAGCAGAGAGGAGTAGAGGGGCAGAAACACCTCCCTCACCCTGCTGGCCACACTGCTTTGGATGCAACTCACAAGTAGAGCACAGAAAGTCTCCACATAGATGCTTTCAGAAGAACACAACTTTGTGCAGTTTTGTTAATTGGGGCAAGGACATACTTACTTCTGACAGCTTTTCCTTGCAGAGTGGGCAAAGTGGATTATGGTCAAGGCAACGCTCAAGGCATTTGAGGCAAAAGGTGTGTCCACAGGGTGTGGTAACAGGTTCGTAGAACAACCTTAACATGAAAACATGGAACAGAAAAGCTAAGCTGCCAACAAAAACAATTCCCAGTGTGTGGAGAGGAGTGACTAGTCCTAGCTCTTTCTTTCTTTTTCTTTCTTTCTTTCTTTTTCTTTCTTTCTTTCTTGCTTTTGTATAAAGCACAGGTCACAGTGTTACCTAAGAATACAAAAAGCGTTTTCATTTTTAAAAGTGGTAAACAATGGAGAACAGCATACATAATGGAGAAAACAACATCTGTAAAGATTCACCAGATGTAAGGTTCAGGAAAAAGGAACAGAGTAATGATTTAGACATTCTCCGGTAGGTTTCTTTTCTTACACCATGAAAACTTTTTTCAGAAGATAGAAAGGCTTTGTTATGTTAACCAGGTCAACACACTCATACCTCATGCAGAGGGAACACTCAAAGTCCGACGCATCCACCAGAGTTGTTGGTATTTCGCTTGAAGTGTCAGTCGCGTTTTCAGGTAAAACATCTCCATCTGAGTAGTTGAAAAGATTATTATAGTAAATATGTAAGCATTACTGCATTTTCCAATGTTCTTTACACTGTTAACTTTTTCATAAAAAACTTGATTTATGTCTTTTCTTCTCTGAAGTTTTATTCCAAACAAACACATTTCCCATCTAAGTTTTAGATTTTTTGGCAGGAGATCTTTTGGAGAGTAAAGGATAGTATCTGTGGCCAGAGAATATAGAGCTGAATACCCATTATTTGCTTCTCCAGAAATGATTGTGTTGTGGGTTTTTCTAAACTAGTTTTTAAAATACTCTGCTATTGCTTTCCCACCACCACCCCCACCCCCACATCAGCCAGGCCAGATGTTTTAAAGTACAATAAGTCCAGAATTTAATTTGTTTACACACAGTCAAAGTATTTCATCACTGTTTATTATAGATTTCTCAGCAGGGGTAATTTTTCTTACAAATATAAAAATGCCTACATATTTCTAGACTAGGCTGTTGTAGAAATCCCAAATTTCAGACAGCTTGAAGTTAAAGGACTACTGGAGTTGCATTAGCTAACACTGCTTTTACTAGCTCAGCAAGCCGCAAACAGAGAGGCAAAACACTTCACTTAAAATTCTGTCCAGATTGATTTTCAGGGGTGGTTTATACCTCCGGGTTAAACTCACTTTATGGGTATACACTTCAAATTTCACAGCAGCATTATTTAGGCTCAAAAGCTATCAGCTCCAGCTTCTGTTGACATTTACACAAGCAAATTCTGCAACTATTTACAATTTGCATCTTTGTGATGAGTTGCAACAAAGCCGTGACTGCTGCCTCCACATGTTTTTTATTAGCCAAATTCTTGACCCTCAAAAAGCTCAGCTTTTTATGTTAAAACATTAGGATGCTTTGTTAAAGAGTAACTTATGCTCAGCATCTGGTTTATCTCGAGCACTGACAGGATAGGTGGTGTGTGGCCTACAAAGAAAAACAGTGCTATCTGTAACCTACATCTCACATGTTAGCATTTAGTAATTGCAAGAACCTGGTTGTGCTAATTCTGCAAATAGTAACATGGCACTGGGGCCTAGCAGAGACCAGAAATTTGTGCTTATGGATAAAACACGATCTCTGGCCTTCCCTGTGAAGATACAGGTGGGTCAGATTTCACAATCTATTTACTGAGTCTGCAGTTCACAGGCAAGTACAGGGTTTTTTCCTCCATAGCAACGTGACCAGAAACTGGCCATCTATTGATCTTTTGTAGAGGTTGCAGACAGACAGATGTACTTGAAGACCAGTAACATTTCGAGGCAGAAGTCAAACTCGTCAAGGTGTGGATTGTTTTTTTAAGTGAAAAAATTCACACCAATACAGCAGAATTTCTAAAGTCTATGTTAACCAATTATTACACGACTCAGTGAAGTACTGCCTTCAGCAGTTTAGCCCCAAGTACTAAAGCCACTCTGGAGGTCTTTGTTAGAAGCTTGAGAAGCATACAGATTGTAAGCACAGCTATCATGTAACAGAAAACTGGGGGGTGGGGGTTTATTACCCTTTAAAGGTCTTCTTTGTTTGCTTGTAAAATTTCATGTAAAGTTGCATGTGATCGTTTCTAATGCTTTTAATGCTTAAAGATTAGTTTCCAGGCTTACTTCATCTTTCAATCATACAGAAAGACAACGAAGTTCAGCTAAAGCTGAGACCCAGAAAATGGTAATGGCACCAGCAAATGGAAGATGAAACTCTGAGTGGATTACACACACATTACATTGGAAATTGCCCATTTGAGAAAGAAAAATACAGTTTTCATTCAATGAACGTAAACTGCTCTGGAATAAGGTAAATAGGTTGTTAGAGCAGAAACAGACACAACAGAGTACAAAGTATTATGCCAGTTCCTGGAGGGAATGTTTTATTGACACCAATAAAAAGAGAGGAGTAAAAAAGTTTACAGTTTTTCAGTATGTGCAAGAGAAATCGCTTTTCTAAGCCACAACACAAACCTTTTTTCAGAATCTTATTGGGGACATCCAAGCTCTGCAAATCCCTCATATCACTGGACAACTTTCTTTTTAAGCCAATCCCAGGTAAACTGGAGAGAATAGCTCCCACAGACTTCTTGTTGTCTTCAAAGTAGAGATCCAGAACATGATGGGTAACAGAAGAATCACTGCTTCTAAATACATCAGATTCTTGGGATGGGGTTTTTGTTAACCTGAACATGGTATCCTAAAAAAATAAGAACAGTTACATACAGCATGAGACAATTTTGTTTTGCTGTTATCAGTTTTATCAGCAATAGATCAATGTTCCCACAATGAGCCTAGCAATGGAGAAAGGTCTGTATCAAAGTTTACTTCCCTGTTGCATGAAGTAGGGCCATGTCTCTCCCTACAGTGCCTGTCTCTAGAAATTATGTTCCTGTCATACTAAAATCTTCAGTGGAAAAACCCACAAATACAGCTGACCCCCACATGAAGGCATCACACTGTTTTCTGAAGAAAAAAAGTTCGCTCTCTTATTCTTCTGAGGAAGTACATCCCAATAAGAGATCCAACAGCAATGGAGAGAACAGGCTTACCATGAAAGTAAGTGCCTACAGGGGTGCAGACAAAGACAATGTCACACAGATCAGAAAGATCCATGTGCTACTTTTGGTATTTTTATGTTGATCGTTTTTTGCTTTACCTTTGAGGACCCAGCAACAGAGTTATCTTCCACAGCTGACTGTGTGTTTATGCTACTCAGAAACGCCGGTTTCAATCTTGTATGGGATGTTCGACTAGAGAAAGGTGCTGTTAGACTATCATGCACATTTTCAAAGGCTGGGAAAAACATCTCACACATTATCTAGTTAATTAAGAGAGAAAAAAAAGAGAAAGTAAAAATTACAACATAGATATTTATGTTTGTGTGAACACAGACGCACAAACTTCACAGTTTCTAGATGCCAAGAAGCTTGCAACATCCAGGACATCCTGCATTCCCCAGTGCCCATGGGAAACCTGAGTGGCAGTCCCCACCACAACTAAACTACAGTCACATTCCAAGGTGCTCTTCTGGTGCCCCCCTCCCTTACCAAAGGCTTCTGCTCCCCAAAAGCATCCAGGGCAGCAGTCTGTTGCATCCTTCTCCTGACTCTACCCATCTCCATTTTGACACTCAGACCATGCCTCCAGAAGTCTTTAGACCATGTTCTCCCATCAAAACCAGTTAACAGAGATGTGTTTAAATATTCCTTGTGCTCTTCATCCATCTCCTCCATCCTCAAGCAGATTTAAGCCCTAGTTAAACCTGTGTAGAGCCTCTTCCCCCTCTCACCAGTCCCCACCAAGCATCTTGCCAAATCCTCGTTTAATTTTTATAAAAAGCTGCCTGTATGGATGGTCACAGAGAACCTGATGATGGGCTGCTAGCATTTAATGTGTCTAACTTCCCATAAGGGACAAAATGCTTCAAAGACTGCAAGATTTTTCCAGGACAGGGCAGCACACAGCTTCCTCTTCTCAATTCTCTGCCACTTCCCACATAAAAGCCATTTTCTGATGGGTACTAAAATTAGCAGCCTCAAGAGTACGCAGTGGAATTCACAAATATATAATCCCTCTGGTTGAAGCATCAACCAAACCCAAGAGGTGCCTCACATAGCATAATGCTAAAAAGGTTTACTGGAGCATCTACTGAAGCAAAACTATCCTCTGGGTGTTTACTATCACCTGAAATACCATAAATTTTACTTGGCTGTGGGATTAAAAGCAGCAGAATTGCCAAGTAAATACATTTTATACCTTTTGGGCTTCTTTCTTCATTGAGCTCCATTCAGGATTTAAGGCAACACAATAAAGAAACTCCTTCAATGCTTCCTCAGTCCTTTCCAATCCAGAAAGAGCCTTTGCTTTCACATAATGGCCCTGTTCACACAAAGGAAACGTACAAATCTAGAGATCATTTCTGAAGTGGCAGCAAGACACCAGAAAACAAACCTGAAAGTTCATGTCATTCTGCAGGTGAAGAACAAGATGATTTTTGGGTAACAACCTCTTTGACACATGTGACTGAAAGAAATTCAGACCCTTCTGGTGAAAAAGGATTATCCAGGAATCCTCTGCTGCATCATCCCTTGCCAAAGGCATTGCTCATTTCCTGAGAGAAGAGCTGGAAATGAGGAGGGGTATTTGTCTCCCCACAGACAAAGTCTACTACACATCCCAATGTGCTTGGATACATCAGAGAACAGTTTCACATACCAGGACAAACTTTAAAAGTAATGCAGCTGCACAGAAAAGGCAGTGGCAGCTCAAAAAGTTCAGGATAGTCACTTCTTCTGGGTGTCTTACTAGGACAGAGATAATTTTTCCCCTGTTTAATTTGGCACAAACACATAATGAATTTAGGGCAACTTACCAGTGCTTAACCTGAAGCATTTTAGCCCACCCTACCTCTCTCGTATTCTGGACTCACACATCTATGGCCAACAAGTATGGTAGCCAGTTTGGGAACAAATCGTACTTTACTTGTTACTAGTACCAAGAGAGGAATGCCTCGCCTCTGAACTTTCCTGCAGATATCAAACTACAGTTCTAATCTGACTATGGAAATTAAAGAAACTAAGCGTGCATCTAAACATTTCCCTCCTGCTTATTAGACAGAAGTGAGCTCTACAAGCCCACCTCTGACCCACGTGAACATCTCTAGGCTGTACTGAAAGTACAGCTTCATTCATCTAAGAGACTGGCTAGATAAACAGATCCACTTTTTGTCGTGCATAATAATGCTGAAAGATCCGGTTTCACATCATCTTCCTGAGCAGGTAACTCCCTCATTCTTTCAGTACTGTTGTCCAAGCTGAGACCTGTTAAGATCTTCACTATTCCACTGGAATTGGAAGACGGAGCATCATGCCAAAAGCAAATAGCAGGCACTGCGTAGGCCAGGTTAATTAACACAATTATCATTTGGTGACCTGTACAAGAAGTCTCAGTACACACTGATTCTCTCCAGGTGAGATACATTTTACTGTTCCTCAATGCAGTAAGAAGATAGATAGTGTGAGGCTTGACCCTGACCTTCTTACCTGGATGCTTACACAGCCTCCATAAAACGTTTTACACGCCTGCCATCAGTGTCAGCATTACTGCACTGCTCTGGGGAGCCTACAAGCTTGTCTGGACTCGTCCTTTGGGGCCGTAGAGCAATGTCCTTATCCGACCTGCAAGGGAGGACTGGGCTGGGCTGTCCACAAAGTACCTAAAGATCCAACACCAGGACTTAGGCCCAGGGACTAGAGGCCCCTATACTTCAGAGACTACTGCTGCCACCTTTCCTTTCCTATTTTTAGATACCCCTGACGAGCGTCAAACTGAAAGGGAGATCCAAGCAGGACCACATGCAGCAGGCAAGAGGGCACCTTTGTCTACCCTCCATATAAAAACACAACCGGAAACTTCTCCCTGCCTTACAGAGTCCAAGGACCCAGTTTTCATAGCAACTGAAAAGAAACCAACTTATCTATACCTCCAATAACTACAGCATACCAAGGGGTTTCAGTAGTAACTCAGCAATCCATTACACCTGTTATCAATAAGCCAAAAGATACCGGTAGGTGAACACTTGCATCCTAGGAGCTACTTCCAGAATTACGTTTAATTTTATGTTGGGTTTGCTTTTTTTAACTACACAGCAAATGTCTGAACTAACCGCTGCCACTGAATGAGATGCTGCAATACACAAAACAAAGCAGATCCCCAGAACTCCTGGAGAACATGGATTCTGGGTCAGCACAGCACAGCTTATGTTGATGTCCTCACAAACATGAAAGCACAAGTGAAGTACGTCTGAAACACTGCTGGTTACGTCATGATGACAAATTTGATTTTCAATTAACATTCTTCAGAGATGTGATTAATGAAACCTTTATCCACCTACGACTGACACACATCACATTTTCATGGATTCAGGCAAACAGAAGACATTTCAAGAAAACATCTGAATGTGCATAATTCATTTTTCTCCCTCTGCACAGAAACACAGCCAGCGTCACTCGAGATGGGATTCCTGACTTGATGAGAAATTATCCAAGACAGAGAAGCAAACTGGATGCAGGGGAAGATTATTAATTGCTTTCCAACACGAAAGGTTTCAATGAGTGACAAGACAGATAGCCCTCAGAGACAATTACCTGACTTGTCAGAGACTCGGTGTTTCAAACAGCACCTCTCTGCTTGCCCTGCATCATCCCTCACTGGGAATGGAGCACTAGATGCAAAGTCCTGCTCGATGAGGCAGGAGGCCGAGGCATTTATCACCTCCTTAGTCTCCAAAGGAAGAAAACGTCTGCCTAAAATCCTGCCCCAATTCCCCATGCTAAGCTCTCCCCAGAAAGCACCCAGAGGCTTTATCTGCTCAAACCTGCGCTGCAGTTTTGCTACTGATAAAGGGATTGACTGAAGGTGTAATCCTAGGTGGGGTGAACTGCTGGACACCCAGTCCAGCCTCGGGCAACCAGTGGTAATGACTGGCACCATGTGCTTCTTCCATTTCTCTGTCCTAACATCATTTCTGATACTTGCTTCAAACTGCCCACAGTTTCTTGTAGCACCTCCTTCGGTTATGAAAAACATTCCAACCCCTCTATGAAACACCATGACACAGGTAGACATCACAGATATGAAATCTTAGGATTAAAGAGGGAAAGAAAATAATCCTGAAATACAGTCTGGGTAGTTCCTCAGAAAAACTCACTGGCCAGCAGGCCATCAAAGCCACCCACTTCCATGGGACACATCATCCCAGAGGGACCTGCAGGACTATCCCAGGCTGCCCGAGCCTTATGGACTGATTCTGCTGCCAAACTGCAGCACAAGCTGTAACAGATAATAGGCACCAGCATGAACAAAGCCACACTACCAGCGGCCCACCACCTAAATCGCACCAGCTGGAGACATTCTGAGGACCTTCCAGACTTGTTCTTTGAAGAACTTAGAGATTTTTGGCCCTGTTAATGCCACGATGTTCTTCCAACAACATCCCCAGCAGCACTGTTTCTAGTACAGAGAGAAGCCCTGAGAAGAAGCAATTTTCATTTTGGTCTTTACAAGAGGCAAGCACCATACCGCAGGCCAGTGGGGCTTGTTTCGGCAGAGGATGTCCGCGTCGTGAAGAGCTTGCTGGTAGTTTTTCATCAACGTACAGAGTTCTGCCCGCTGTGCTATTAATGAACACTTGCAAGGAGCTGGAAAACAAACACAGTTGCAAGGAACTTCATTAAAAGAAGTACTAGGACATGTTAAATACAGTAACCTCATATGCAGCCACCATAACAAAAAAAATCACTACTTCACACCCATTACATTTATACTCTCCTGTAATGGAAAAAAAAAAGGCAATTCCTTCATTCGTTCCTGCTTAAAATATATTCTTCTCACCCTGAAGCAATCTCTGTGTTTTATCTAGCAGGACATATTTCATATTCATAAACAGGATGCCACTTCTCTTTTCCTCATCTTGCTTACAGGACACTTCAGAAAGCAAAAAGAAAAAAGTTGCAAGTGTTTCTACCCTCAGTGTGGAGAAAGAAATCACCAGTGCAGAACTTCGGCTAAAATGTTCCCAGAAGCCATTAAATAACAAAATGCATGCAGCCTTTACACTTCATATCCACTTGCCTTCCCCAGGGCAAGCAAACCACTCATGATCATACACCTTGCCTTCACAAATTCATGAAGCATTCAGTTCACATGGATTATGAACTTCCTGAACATTATTATTCTGTCCTTTCCTAAGGTCTCTAGAACACATTTTAATTTCACAGAACCACGGAAAAACTGGCTGATCCATGTTCAGCCTGTCCACTAGGACCTCCAGCTCTGCAGATCTGCTGTCTAGTCAAGCCCATCCTGTTGCACAGGGTTATTGTGTCCCAGCTGCACCTGCCTTTGCAGAAGCAGGCAAGGCTGATCAGCCCATGCCCCAGGTTGTTGGTTTGAACGGCAGCCCTGCCCTCCAGCACACGAATCGCTTCTTTCTCTCCCAGTCTGGTATCACAGACAAACTCGCTGACAGCACTCTCTTGCCTGTGATGGAAGCTGTTAATAAGGTGCTGAACTGTGTCAACCCCATTACCAACACCTGGGCAACACCACTGGCAGCCATCCACCCAGCAGTTCTCAAGCCATCAGCCACCACCTCATGTCCCTAATGGTCCAGTCACATCTCCACCTCCCTTCCACAACTTCCCTAGCTCAGCAAGAAGACACTGCAGCAGACTGCAGCAGCATCCTTGCAAGACACACACTAAGTCCCAAATAATACTCTGCTCTTGTTCACAAAAACAGTTACGTCATTTTAAGTGATGAGATTTATGAGAGATTTACTCTTGGTCACTCTGTTGACCTTCATGTACTGGGAGAGGCCTCCAGAAGGCTGGAAGCTGGCTGCTTGCAGCTAAGTGCAGTAATCCTTTCCCAAATGTGAGCTGGTTAGAACTGTCAGAACTGGTAATAAACTTTACAAAGGCTCCAAGGTGTCCTGAGACACAGCATCACATTTCTGCAAATTTTAAACTTCACATCCAAACTAGCTCTCTCAAGACTTTTCCACCAAATGTCACCTTATGTATGTTCACACACAGGGCTGTCTCCATACATCCTCCTGCTCTCTTCAGCCTGCTTTGGCTTCTGTTTGGATCTCACTTCAGCAGCAGCATCCTAAACATGCCCTCAGTAAGAGCACATTGCTCACACACAGCCCAGGTACAAACATTTGTGCATGGACACAGAGTGAGTACAGCTGCTGCAGGTGCCACCACACATTAAGTTCAAGAACCTACCAGGAGGGATGGCCCACCATCACATCCCCCACACACCTCCCCTCCCTTGGGCTGATGCTCCTGCCTGTGTGGCAAACCAGGCTCGTGTGGTTGCACCGGGAACCAGAGCAAAGAATCAATTGACTAAAAGTTAATTCAATAGCAACAAATAAATAGAAAGGTTTAAGAGGATCAGTTTCCCCTCAGCTAGTTCACTGTACAGCCACACAAACTTGAGTGCCAGGACACCGGATGAGAAGGAAAGAAGCAGCAAAGAGTGCTGCCTTTTTTGGCTGTAGGGCAGACTGACGACGGATATACTAACTGCAGAATGACAGATCAGGGCTGATGCTTCTCCCCTGGTCTCAGACAGTGTCAGCCAGAGATTACACTTAAAGAGCTCTACAAAAGCTCACGGGGTGGGGTTCTGTGCTGTTTTTTGCTTGTGTGGTTTTGTCATGGTTTGTTATGGGTTTTTTTTAACTATCACACATGCAGACTGCTACATGGAGTGATCCACATTTCTACCTGATAGTTTTTAAAAAGACAGCAAGTTAAATAAAATTGAAAGCAATTAACTCGCTTCTTTTAGCAGATGCTCAAATATGAAATTATTTATTTTAGCTGCATTTGAACAGTAAGGAACAAATACTTTGTATTCCTATCTTTGTCTGCTCCAGGGTATCCAGGTACAGGGTATGCTGAGGGAGGCAGAAGCAGCAAGCAGTTAGGCACCTCAACAGGAAAGCAGGGTGTGGGGTGGGGGGCTATTTCTGGCACCATAGGGAAAGGAGGCAGTGTGAGATTATTGGGCAAAGCAAGTCAGCCAGCTGCTTCTGTTCACTACTGCACATTTTGACCACACTGATGCTTTCCAGCATTCTTCAGAACGGTTCATACATTCAACAAACCCAGAGAGAGTACAGCTTCATCAGCTCTTTTTCAGGAACTTGTCTTCAGTGCAAAAGTTTTAAGCAAAAAAAAGCCACTGCAAAGCACAACAGTGTGGCAAAGGCTGAAGGTTCTCTTGAAGCACAGTTCAAAGGGTCTCACAATATGAAAGAAAAATAAACCAACCTGGAGGCAAGCCAGAAAAAGCTATGTGTATTCAAGGCTTGTACCTCTCCTTCACTGAGAGTCAGAAAGCATAAGGTGTGGCCCATCTTAATGAGTAACTGGCAAGGAATGTTTAGTTAACTGAGAGTAAGGATAAAAAAAACCCCAACAAACCAAACAGCTTTGGTAAAGAGAACAGTATTTATGAGGCTGAAGTGTAACAGGTCTCCTATAGGGAGATGAAGCATCTAGACTAGATGCCATAGTTAGAGTGGTGCCCAGGAATCTCCATTCAGGCTCACCTCACTCACAGAGCAAGCAGTGCAGCCTGAAATCTTGCCGGCTCCACACGCAACCCATGCATCCCTAATTCCCAGCCTCCTGCTATCAGCAGGACTGTCCCAGGAGGGTCTGCGTCTCATCAGGGCAAAGCTAGATGGACTGAAACCTCATTCTTCGTTAGTGGAACTGAGGCATCAGCTGGCTGACTCCAACTCAGGGTCCACGTGGAAGTGGGACAAAAAAGTGAATATCTAGCTGCAGCCTAAATAACTACAGAGTTTGTTATAAGCACCATGATATTGAGTTGTTCCACACCACAGCAAACGCTGTGATGAAAATAATTAGTCACAGTAGGTGGCAGAAGAGGCCTTGAGGATGTAAGAGCTTGTGAATGCTGCTAGATACCAGTATGCCAATGTTCAAGGCCAGGCTGGACAATGCCTCGAGCACCCCAGTCCAGTGGTCTAGTGGAAAATGTCCTGGCCCATGGCAGGTGGGTTGGAACTAGATGATCTTTAAGGTCCCTTTCAACTCCTAACATTTTGATTCTACACTATAATAACTGTCAAGTTTATTTGCAATTAAAAGAAAAAAAAAACACAACAAAAAACAGACCCAAAGAAACAATCCCAAAAGAAAAAGCTGCACCATAGTAGTCAAAAGTTTGTTTTAAAATAATGCACTCATTCTCTCTTCTGGAGATAAAGAGCAGGGGAAAAATATTTCTTTTATGAAATGACTTATTATTTCAGGCCAAATTAAAAAAGAAAAACATAGAAAATTTTACTGTTTCCACAATACCAGCAGATGGCATTTTGTGAATCCAACTCCTCCTGGGAATCTACAGCTGCACAGCAAAATTTATGTCCTTGTCAGCACCAGGGATGCAGTACTGAGGCTCCCAGGATCTGTGGCTCCGGGCAGCTGGGACACAGAGACTTCCTCCAAGACGCAAGTCCTGGAAGTCTTCCCAAGCATCTCCCTTCCCCCCTCAGCCATAATCCCACTGTACCAGACAAACCCTGGCCCATACAGGGCGCCCAGAGCAGACGTATATTTGGGTCTTTGCCTCCTGGACCCTCCTTTGGACCACCAAATATTGCCTACCCTGAGTGTGGTTGTCAGGTTGGATTTCTCCAAAATCATTAATTTTCCTCTCACACCACCTTTGTGTTCATCTGCATGTTTGTTACACTGTGCTTTTACTTATGCAGAAGCTAACATCCAAAATTACTTTTCCAGATATGCCCAAGCATTCCAGTTTTTTAAAAAACTATTCTGTTTGAGTTTGGGAGGCTGGTAGGACAATAGGGCTCCCCAAAATCTCCTTGTATCAGAAGACAGTTAGAGCAATTATAAGAATTTTCCCAACTGGCCGCAGATGATGATAGAAGTTTTACTGTAATAAACTACACTGCGATTTCTTCCAGGAACTCGGAACAGAAAGAACAAGCTTAAAGTTGCTAGAACTCTCTAATTCTCCTTATCTGACAAGTCTTCCTAGAAAATCGCATCTTATTCACAGATATTTCAATACTACGCATATTTCCTGAAGGCATGAGCAGAACTGAAACAGTGTCATCACAAACACCTTTCAGTCTTGCTTTTAAGAGTCAGCCTGCACAGTATTTCAGCAGAAACTTCTCTCACACTTTAAAGAAACTTCTGCCCTGGAAAGAGAAAGAAATTTGGCTTCTTTTGCAACATTATGCATTTAGTTCTGAACAGTTCAGTATTGAAAGCCTTTTAATAAGCTTGAAAAATAATATGAAACATATATTTTCACTTTAGTGAGAAATTAGCAAATTCTAGTAAATAACTCTTATTATTTGTTATTTAGTAATAACAAATTAGCTTTTCTCCTCCAAACTTCATGTAAGCATGACAAATCCACACACAAAAAATGGATGCACAGGATGTTTGATAGGGAAAGAAGGGGTGGCAAAGAGAAAGGTGCAGTTTAGATAAAATAATTAGCAGAAGCAGTAAAGACATTCAGGTCATTAAATAAAACTTCATTTCACAGCAAACATGAAAACCAGGGTCAGCTTCCCAAACCTGATTATGGAAGACAATGAACATAACCACATACTTGTAATCAGCAAACCCATGTTTTCTAAATCATCAGTCCACCTTGACTGAATTAACAACTGGACTTTAAAAAGCATACATATTTTCTGAATATCATGGCTTTTCCTCCTTGCATTTACATCACTGGCATTTTCCTGAAGCGATCAAAGACCCCAGAGGAAATGTGCAAGAGCTTTTACTGCACAGAAAACGCAATAAAAGATAGCTCTTACTCCAGAAATCTTCTTGTGCAACCAAGCACCCTTCCACTGCACTTACGAGGCAGGCACCTGTGAACAGTACTCTGCAGGCAAATATAACACCCATTTCCCCTGGGGGACCAAGGGACCAACACTGTAGTGTATGGCCTTAGGAGCTCTTGAAATAGCCTGTGGTGAGGATGAGGAGCATCATCCTCCACTTGGAGCTTGTGCCACCAGGTTTTAGGAAGATGTAATTTTAAGATTGAACTAATTTCTCTCCAGCCTCCGTATTTTGCTGTTCAGAAGCCCAGGCTTAAGAACACAGACCATGCAGTGTGCTGAACAAAATGCTTTAGATTCTCAGCAGTTTTATTTCAGGCTCAGTAAGTCCTCAGCTAGGAAGCTCCACATGTTATTTAAAGCTGGACTGTCATCACTGCTAAGCACAGCTAATCACTATTCCCATCATTACTCAGAAGAAACACCGTGAGGGAAGTTGTATACCTAGAAGAAGAAATGCTACAGATGATGCACCTAACCTTGCACCCTCTCTTTTGTGCTGTACCTCTGGCCTCATGAGGCAGAAGCATGACAGGCTGATTACATCAACCTACAGTTTAGTTTGCGTGTCCACAACTCCAAAGCCAATGATAACCTTCTTCCCAAAACTGTAAGTCATGAATTGCAGCAGCAGCAGCAAAGGTCACAAATTCAAGAACATCCCAGCATAGAGCTAAGTGTAATATATCAGATCATTGCTCTCTCCTATGCAAATCCCAATCTTCCAACACTCTGCTAGATGCCTGCTACTCTTTCCAGGTAATATTGCATGAAACAACACCCCCTCCCTGTATTTTCAGTTCCCACTCTACCCCTTGGACATTTGGGCTGCTTCATGTGATGTACCCCAAGTCCATCTATGGCCTCTTGGCACTAGTATAATAAAAGCAGTAAGTACACAAATATGACTCATTTTTCAATGCTTACTAATTCACCCAGCACTTAGTTTAAGGCTGGGAAAGGTTTCCTACCAAAGCCTCAGTCAGAACGGAATTATCCTCACACAGCAGGTACAGAGACTGCCCCAAATCAAGATATCTACGGACCCAAGTATGATATAACAAGCAAGATCCAAAACAAAAAACCTCAAGGGGTCAACCCCCTGCCAGATCTCCAAAGCACCCAAGGAAAAGTTCTGACCCTCCCAAATAAACAGGGACCTATGCTAGGTGCACAAGAACCTGTGATTGCACGGAGACTCCAAAGACACCATTGTACTTCGCAGACAGGCAGGACCAGCCACGTAGGTTTCCCACGATCACAGTTTAACAAGATCAATTTACAGCCAGATATTCTACTATAAAACTCTTTTACCAGTGACAACCTAGTTGCCTTCTTTGACATGATTAGTACATACGCTACATTTCTAAAAGTTACCCTTCAGGTCTTTATAAGCTCTTTTTCCAGTTAAAGCTGTTTCAGAATTTCTGACTTTTGAAAAAAGGACCCTCTTGTTTCTCAGTTACTACTTCATTCCTTCTGTCCTCAAATAGAGTGATCACTTAATACATTTGCAAAAAAGAAGAGAGTACTGCAATACCCTACTAATTTTAAGATAAGGAAGCACGAGTCAGCGCTATAAATGTCTTTTTTCAAAAGTAAAAGACATTCTGTTATACTTTATCAAAGAAAAAAAGAAGAGTATGCTGTTTGAAGAGACTTCAAAAATTCTTCAGACTTTGATAAGTACGTATAGTTCATTCTCGAGGATTGCTGAAGTAGTTCAATTATTTATAGGAAATTACATCTGGGTTACATACATGAAGGGGGAAGGGAAAATACAGTTCTGTTGCATTTTAAGATGGGGTAAGTTACATGAGCAATGTTAATTACTTAAAAAAAAACAAAAAAATAAAAAAAACCACAAAACCAAAACCCCACAGCAAGACTGTCTACTGTACAGCATGATGCCTCCTTCCCCTCACCAGTGATGAATAAGCCTCCTGATCACCTTGGCTCTGGTCTCACAGCTCGGCAACGCCTCTGCCTTCAGCAGACCCTCTGCAAGCAGGCAAAAACTTCCAGAGATCCAACTACAGGACCTGAGCACTCAGCCACAAGCTCTGTACAAACCAAGAGTAACATGAACTTCTGCTCCAAACAACTTGACATGTTTCCAGTGGTGACATATATGAAGTATTTACTGCTATTTTTCAAGCACTAGTTCCCACTAAAACAGGGGGGAGTGGGGTGAGGGAGTGAGGGGGTGAGGCGCTGAGGGGCAGAACTCTGCAAAATATTTCAAGTTTAAAAATAACGCTAGGATTACTGCAACAGTCTCCAGGTAACCTTGACTCCTACTTTTACACATTTTTCTGCCCATGTGGAACAGAACAAAGAGATTTTGGAGACACACTTTAAGCGGATTCCAAGATACGATTTTAAAGAGGGATAGGAAAGTTCCTTTTTTAGCACAACTCCTCCAAGCAAGCAAGCAACTACTATTTTTTGTAGCAGGTAATTACAGAAACACTACCTCTCATTCTTCTCTTAAAGTCACCTTCCTTTAGGAGTTACCAAATTAAAAATTCTTCTGATAAATTATTAAAATGACTGAACCAGTTGCTGTTGCAGGAGTCGTGACAACTGTCTACCATGGCTTTTCTGTTGTTTTTGCTAAATGACTTGTACAACATCAAAGACTTACTTCTTCACTCCTGCAAACAGGAAAGTGTACTCAAGACCCTGGGAGGAAGGAAGATTTGGCCAACATCCTTTTTACCATATCAGGAAAAGACAAATGACCTTATCTTTTAAGAGCAGCCTCCTAAAAATGCTGTACAAAAGAAGAGACCATTAAAGTGTTCTAATACATATAATTCACATACAGGTCCATGTAGACACTCTCTAGCAGTATTCTTTGAATGAGACATTGGTGCAAGTGCACCATTAACGAGGGCACAACCTTAGGAAACAGCAGAATTAATAAAATGCATATGATGGCATCAGCCACCTCTATAAAAATTGAAGCACTGCTCTCTAAAGAGAGTTCGATAGCTTCCCTTTACAGACCAGGATCCTTCTTTGCTTCTTCTGACTCTGACCCAGGACTAACAGAGAAATCCATCACCAGTCAGGGCTTCAGTACGAGAGCACCTGAAGGCTGTTCCACCAGTCCACCAAGAAATTCTCATCATCCTTTCCCTCCTTACCTGAAACAACTCAGACACAGGCATGGAAGGAAAATGCCCGAGCAAACTGTAGAAGCAGCTACTCCTGGTCGACCTTAACAAGCATCTTTTTCCCATGAGAAAGTGCATACCAAAGATCATCTGCAGCCATAAATACCTATGTGAGAATGTTTCAATTAAGCAGCCCAGAACACTGGGCTGTGGAGGCTGTGTGGGATGTGTGAGAGTGTCTGAGATAAATGAGCAAGACACATCTGCTCTGCCATTTCTTTGTATGACTGGTTAGTCTCCTACTTACTGGATGCATAGCTTTGATTCTACGATCTGTAAACAAGAACCCTATAAATACTCGTGTGCGCTTAATGAAGAGATTCCGTCGACTTAGAACAGGGTCTGTGTTTTTTTCAATCGCTACATAAATGATTTCTGCGGCATGGCAGAACGCTTGCCCATACCTATCTCATAGCTGTAAGCACTCAGTCTAACTCCAAGAACGCTTGGCTGAAAGTTTTACCTATGCCATGCTCTCTAGGAAGGAGACCCCACAACCTGTCATTTACCTAGCAGGAAAATCTACAGCAGCTGCTCTTGAATCAACTTGCATTGAAGGTCTGTAGTTTCCCTTGTGTCTCTTTTCTACTGTCTCCTGGCCTGCCCCACCCCCTTAATTCAGTTCTTACGAAGAGAGAATGTGGACGGCATCAGATAAATTTCCATTAATTGCTTGACCACAAAAGTAATTAGTGATGAGTGGCCACAATAAGCTTTCTTTTAATTCAGACCAATTTATGGTGATGATCCACTGGGATGAGGGGGGAGGGTTCTCCAACGTCTGGCCAAGAGAAGCAGATTTTCCTCTTTTCACCAAAGCTCAGGAAAGCTCCTGCATTTTGTTTCTAGCAGCACCACAACCACCGTGGGCCAGAGGTCAG
Source organism: Mystacornis crossleyi (assembly GCA_013400655.1). Classification (NCBI taxonomy): domain Eukaryota; kingdom Metazoa; phylum Chordata; class Aves; order Passeriformes; family Timaliidae; genus Mystacornis; species Mystacornis crossleyi. Next base: position 6,176 of record VYZQ01065182.1, on the reverse strand, counting down.
TGAGCAGCTCTCCACCCTGGGAGAAGAGCATCCCCAGCACCCACACAGCAGCATCTCCCTTGCTTGCCCCTCAGCACTGCTACTTCTCACACTACTCTGGGCTTGGTACAAACTCCCTTCCTCTTCTTAGCCTTTCCTACGCCATCCTTTATCCACCTGAAACAAACATCGACATAGACATATGTGCAAAGGAGCCTTTTCTTCTAAAGTCCTCTATCTTTCACTGTGTTTTCAAAACTCTGATAGAGTTGAGCTTTATCTCCTACATGCTCATTCTGAAACCCTTGGCAGGAGCAGTACTAAAATCCTGGGCAATGCAAGCAGCTGCATGCATCAGCTATCCCCTCCACCCCAGGACAAACATTTCTGCTTAGAAAGAGCCCATCACGCTAGAAGTAAACAAAACCTCTTTGAGTGTTTGCTGAGCTCTTACAGCTTTCCAGAAACAATGATTTTCTCAGGCCTGATAAACTTTGCAGCAGTGGGTAACTACACACCGAAGCCAATGTCTCACATAGAACAGGGTGTTCTGGAACACCAGTGTCCAGATAGGGTGTGTGCCACCCTGCTGGGACCCAACTGTACAGCACACAGCAAGAAAACAAGTAGCTGCTCCATCACACCACAGGAGCCAGGGCAGGGTCACCCCTCCACACCCGAAGAAGCTCATTCGAGATTAGGGTCAGGTGGGCACAACAGGGTCACAGCCCTTCCCAGCGGAGCCACAGCCCTGTGGACAGGCTTGAGAGATCACCCAAGACCTGCAACTGCTGACACAGTGTAGAAACCAGAGCTGCTACAAAACAGCAGCAACAGGAGCCACAGAACTACATCCCTGGGCTTTCTATTCCTGAGCAGATGTCTTCAAACTTATCTACAGGAAAGGCACAGGATGCTAACAGGGTGTCTCAGTACAAAGAAGGGCACAGAGAAATTCTGGCTTTAAGGCATGACCCAAGACCACTCCAAACTTCTCACACTCGGCATGCATGTTGGCTTATGAAAGGACCCTCAACCCGAGGAGAGCTTCACCTCTTTTAGAGATGTACTTGGGAAAAGCTCTATTCACAATCTTCCCAATAAAGCAACAGCTACCTGTTGCCTCTGTAACTGAGAACTGCTTTGGAGAAATAAAAAAACTCAAAACCAGAATGCACTACCAAAAGCACATCCTCAAAATATATTAAGTTGTCACTGAAATCTAGCTTACTTTAACTTCAGGCACACAGCTTAAAGAGTCTCTATGCCTGGATATATGGAATCGATTGTACTCCTCCCAGGCACAGTCCCTCCAGAGAGTATCTCCATCAGAGAGAGCAGCAGGTGAAAGAAAAAAGGGTACAGAAAGCACATACTGCACAAAAAGGCCCAAACCCAAACAAACAAAAGAAAACAACCCCACAAACAAAGCAGTTCTGCATGCATATATCATATATTTCACTTTAATCAGCCTAGGAGTTCATACAGTCAAAAGACTAGTTAAAAGAGAAGGGATGTCAGAGAGGAAGCCCACCTCTGATCTCCACACAAATGAAATTCAGAAAGCTGAGGTAACAGCCACAAGAGCAACATTTGGATAATACTTGATACTATGATGGCTGAACAGCATAAAGCTTGGCACAAAAACTGATCCATCTGGAAACAAATGCCTTCTTTCAAGCAGCTTGACATGTGCTTGCTTTGAAGCTGTGGCAATTAGATACCTTACAATAATGGAGGATCTATTCCAATGTCTATAGAAGAAAAAAAAAAAAAAAAAAAAAGACAGTGACTTTGTATAAAACAGAAGAGATCGCATCTCAAGAGGACTGGAAGGATCAAATAGCAAAGCTGATTTTCTTAAGAACAAAAAGCCCTACTCAACCACACCTGAATCCATAGCAGACTATGAGAGTGAACATGGGAGCAGTACTGCTGTTGTAGATGTCATAGTTAAGAACAAAAGATGAACATACTTGCTAAGAGTATGCATTTGTAAGACTAACTAGTTCAACTGGAAAAAGCTGACAACTTGAAGGCATCAGACCTCTTCCCAGGCCTGAAATACGTACCAGACATTCCAGATTGCACCAGAAAGGTAATTCAAAAATTGAAGCACCTTGAGAAGTAAAGTGTGAATCAGAAGAGAGAAGGTCACAATCAGAATGAGCAAAGTCATAGGAAAACTTGCTTTAATATTGCATCACACAAAGCTAGTTGTTACGAATGGTGTAGGAAAGTATTCCACAAAAAACACCAGTAAAAAAATCCCACTGAAGTGTGTACTGCCAAGAAACCTGGAGTTTTATCTAACTTTATACCACAACTGTATAATCAATGTGTTCATGTGCCTTCAGTCGCTAAAAAGAAATTTTAACGATACCCAGGTCCTTGACACTCAATAGTATTACACAAGCATTAGTAGGTTGTAAAAAGCAGTTATCTTCTCACACATTAGAATTGTGTTCAGCCTGGACTAGAGGAAACCGAGGGGACACCTCACCCCAGTCTACAACAGTCATAGCCACCAGCTTGACAGAGTTCAGGAAGTGTTTGGACAATGTTCTCATGCATATGATGAGACTCTTAGGGCTGTCCTGTGCATTTAAGTCACCCATATGCTAACATTTAAGTACTAAACAGTTAGAGAAGAGCCATGGGGTTTTCTTATTTTTCCTTAATTACCAAGAAATTATTACCAAGAATTATTTTCCTTATTTACTTGGCGGGAAAACAAGAAGGCAACTCCAGCATGCCGCAAAGAAGTACCTGATAAACATGTGGTGAGAATTTAAGAACAGGAGGCTCATACACAGCAGTTCAATTTGTGAGAAACAGCACCGGCACGCAGAAAACATCAAAATAGATGATGGGTTGGGGGCATAGACTGCCCTTCATCAGAAGGAATTTGGATCCACTACAGGATCCTTCCCCACATGTCTAGGGAAGTTACAAGATGTAAGCCTATGGCTTTTGGATTTCAAAAGCTAGCACAATACCTGTTATTATTTCCAATTACAATTTTATTAAAAAGAAAAAATTTAGCGCCACTGACAGAGTGAAGACTTTCTGAACAGATTCCCAGGCTGCTTGGGGAATCACTGAAGACAGAAATAAGGACACTGCAAACGAGTTATCCTGAGACCCTGATGCACAGCAGCCATGGCTGGAGATTGCACTCCAGGGACAGGAAGGGAAAGGACACGTGCTGTGTGAGAACACGAGCAGCACACTACAGTCTTCCTTCTCCTTACACCCCCATGCAGACACAGCAAGAAGCAGAGACAACAGTGAGAAACAGTTCTCTAAAAAACTCTTCAAACATAAATTTCATCAATGAGATGCTATTTTCCCCTGCAGTAGGACCCTGAACCCAAAATATTAGGAGGCTTCACTACTGAAAACTCACCATATCCACCAGTGACCTACATTAAGCCTCTCCCCTCCCTCTGCTTCACCTTCCTTCTTGGGCTCTGTCCTGCCCTACTTTAATAGGGATTACTTCAGCTAAACCACGTAATAGTTTTATAGGGACACTCAGCTAGGACTGAAAACTTGTCACATCTAGCTGGAAAAGTGGAAGAAATAACAGAAGTAATGGTTTCCACAGCCAGCATCAGCTGTGAGGAGATAGTATGCTATGCTATCCCATCCCAGACTCTTTTATCTCCAATGCCTACCATGAAACTGTGACAAAAAATTGAAAGTGAGCCAAAGACTGGCATAACGGTGAAATTGTTTCCCTCCACAGCAAAAGAAATTTAAAAAAAAAAAAATCAGAGCCACTTATCCCTGCATGTAACAACCAGGATCAAAGAAAGCGATTTTATTCAATGCAGGGAAGGAGCTCATTCACAGAGAAGCGGCATAGTTTTCCCTACACTTGTCTTTCAAAAACATTTACCCGCAGGATTTCGTCAGTGTTAAAACGACGGAGGCTTTCTCCCCCCTTCCTCCTCGATTAAACCGGACATCCATCACGCTGAGACCGGAGCAGCGGCAGATCCCGGGGGATTTGCCGAGATCCCGGCTCTCGCCAGCTCCACGCCTCTCCGACATTCACGGTGTTGTACCACCCCCACCGCTCGCAGGGCAAACAAGCCGGGCGCACGCACGCACACATCCACTACTACAAGGCTACAACCGAGCGAGCAGGATCCACCTACTACTCGGCGCAGAGCCTAAAAACAAGCTAGTTTTGATAAACCAGGGCTGCCATCGGTTTGGCAGAGGAGGAAGGCAGGCATTTTTATTTAAAGCCAAGCTCTTCAGAGAACACCCTGCACACAGAAATTCTGCGTGCCAACAAAGAGGCTACGCTCAAAACACGGGCGGACCATCTCTCCATAGCTAAACGCAGATTAATCTGAAGTATTTTGCAGAGTGTAAGATAAAGAAAATTTTCTGAGCCTTTACACCTACTGATAGCTCATTAGGTGTTTTCAAAGCTTTTATCTTGCTGAAGGTGCAGCTGCACGTAGTTCAATGAATTCGATCCACGTACTAATTTCTTCCACGAAGCCGCGGCGAGGCTCAACACGACCACTACTGCGTATCCTACACTGAATGATGGCTTCCCCATAAATAGGAAAGCGGGTTTTCTAGAAATACTGCATAATGAGTCATCGGCAGCGTGCAGCTAAACGCCAGGCACCTTCAGAGCAAGGACAGAAATACCAGTGGAACAAAAATAGCCATTCACTGGAGCGGGGGGCGGGCGTGAGATGACCCGCTGGCAGGACTCCCGCTCGTAACCTCCCCCAGGTGCCCTCTCCCACCATTCACCGCAAACCCCCTCCCCGCCCGGCTGCGGGGGCCAGCCCGGTGACGGCGGGCAGCGCTGCCCCCGGCGCGCCCCCTCCTCCTCCTCCTCTTCCTCCTCCCCGCCGGCACCACTCACCCATCTCTAGGGCCTGGTTGTACTTCTCCAGGGCGGCCGGCAGCTCCTGGCGCTCCCGCAGCGCGTCGCCCTCGGAGCGGAGCCGCCGCGCCCGACTCTCGGCGCCGAACCACTTGTGCAGCAGGTTGCCCAGCACCACGTTGACCCGCGGGCGGCCGGCGGCCGGCGGTGGCGGCGCGGCGGCGGCAGGGGT
>VYZQ01065178.1:70142-93643 GCA_013400655.1 Mystacornis crossleyi | reverse complement strand
TTGTAGCCTGCAGAGCTGCCGCCACGCCTTCACGCCACTTGGCCGTCCCGGCTCTGCGGCAGCCGCACCGGCCCTGCGGCAGCCGCACCGGCCCAGCCATGCTGCCGGCCCACTCCGCAGTGCCGGCACGGCCGCCGCTGCCCGGAGACGATTTTCTGCGCCGTGCTCTGTCTCGCGCTGAGCCGGTCTCGCGGCTTTCCCCCTCCCGCTGCANTCCACAGTCCGAGAGGAAACAGTAAAACCAGAGTACTCACGAGATTCCTGAAGATTTTCCGAAATTTTCGCTGTTTCTCTTAGGCTGTCTCCAGAGGTCCAGGGATCGCTAAAATTGCCGCCATTCTCCACCATTATGTTGCAGTGCGGTTCTCCTGCAACCATCCCTGGAGGCAGTCTTGGCCCGTGGAAGAATCAAGGAGACGATATTTTCATTGATGTTATTGGATTTTATTCCTCCAGCCGCACATGGGTGGAGCCTGGCACGGTCCACCACAAGAACTGCTACCAAAAAAAAAAACCTGCCCCGGAGTCCTGTGAACACCCCCCTAAGTACAGGACTCCGCGCAGGCTACATTTGAAATGGCCAGCAGGGGACAGGATCTGGGTACCCGTGACCAGGACATAGGGAGAGGGAAACTCCGTGCCCCACCATGCGTCCACCCCAGGGCTCATCCCCCCACCAGGGGCACCTCCTCACCAGAGTAACTAGCTTACCCTTATTTTGTTATTTGCTTAGGAGTATTTCAACAGGCTTTGAGCACAGAGTTTAGAAAAATGCTGAAAGTGAAGCACTCACATAAAATAGTAATTAGTAAATTAGTAAAATACTGATTTCGCAGTTAGAGAAGTATGTGTATAAACATTTGCAGAATTAGGGCCTAGAGTGTTCTGTTTGCTTCTAAACTCTCCAAGTAATCAGTTGTTTGAATGTATCTTTCATTTTGATGCCTAAAAGTGCCCTTTTAAGAGGCTTCCTTTCAGCTGCTACTTTAAAGAAGGTTTGTATGTCTAGCTTTTTATTTCTCATACAACCTAAAGCCCTACCAAAACCCAGTGACACTAAATATCAGCTAATGCTGGCATCTGAAAATTAGGGCTTAATTCCCCACCATGAATATTCAGAGTTGGGAACCCCTGACACTGTAATGTAATAAACACCAAGGCTGCAGCCTGCCTCATTCACTTGCATAGGAGTTCTTTATTATCAGCAAACGGTTTTGACAACCACTCTGAGGCAACGCTGCTCTATATCAAATATCAACAGAATTAGCATGAGTTTTCCTGTTAATTGCTGAAGTGCATGGACTGTGTGATGGCCAGGGAATGCAGCAGGGAGGTCTGAGCTTTGCAAGTCACTTGCAATGTAGGATTCAGCTAAGGGGAGTTTATTAGCTCTGAGGAACAGCATTTAATGAGCTGCCACCCTCACGCCAGGCCTGCTTTCCAAATGGTGAATGGTGCCTGCCAGCTCATAAGGGATGTAGGAGAGAGGAAGAGGACATGACAGGAGCAAACCCCCAGAAAAAACATGACCTTAAGCAAACCCCCAGAAATCCCAAATGGCAAAGTGGGTGAGCCCTCGGTAATCTTTTAGAAATGGAAATAAAAGGTGTATTCCTCTGACTGGCTCTTGGTGAGTTACACTCATAACAGTCTTAACCAAAATGTGAAGGAAGGAGATATAAACATCTGTGGTTTTAAGCTCCTGCTTTCTTCATTAGCCTTTGAAAACTTTATGCATGTGTTCATTAATAGCACCATTAAAAAATGGGTGTTTCCATGGGCAGATACTCTTCTGTCATAGTGGGGTAATTGTAAATTAATATATCAAGTATTCATGTTATCTTGAATGTAATTGGAAAAGAAAAATCCTTGATGGTGTGCTCTTCCTCATTAGTGTGATGCAAATATGCTTAATAGCATCACTGTAAAACATGATTCTCTACAGTACTTGGTGTAACACTGAGTGTAAACTGCTCCTTACTGAGTGCTGCTGTTACTTTGATTTATTCCTATCAGATGGTTGCTAGTCTTGACAGCATACCTGCTTCTCCACTCTCTTAATTGATCACTGTGTTGGTTTATTATTTTAATCAGGACTCTGAGCTGCACTGAAAAATGAAACAAAGCCCATTTTGCAGAGACAGATAGTCAAATCTCTTACCTCTCTTTTCTTTAGGTGACTCTCTGTAAGAGTCTCTCTGATACTGTGACACTGACTGGCTAGAACAATTTACCACAAAGGCATAATAAGGGAAAATGTAGTAAAATGTCACTAGGCACGGCTCATTTACAGTTGTTTGGCTAAAAAATAGGTTTCATAAAACTTCAGTGAACTTGAAAATCACCTGAACACATGGCTTCCTGGATTTATGCCTCAATAAGCCTGAATATATGCTTGTAGCCACTTCAGAGTGCTGTGCCAATTTGTCTCACCCACAGTCAAAAATTGTGCAGAGGGTTGCCATCAAATGTGGCAGGGAGCATCTTCCAGGTGGCAGATACTGGCCTCAGGCCCCAGAGATGTGGCTGCAGGTACAGGCACCCCATTCCTGAATGACCTTTGGTAAGCTGCACCTCTTCATTGTACTGTCCACTCTCTTTTGGCCAGTAGAATAAATTTAGCCTACAAGTCACTGAAAACAAGTTTCCTAGCGGGTACCTAAGACAGAGGGTACCAGCCTTGTGTGGGCCCTGCCCATCCTCCTGCAGGGCAAGTATTTAATGACAGTGGTATGTTACCTTTATGGTACTCCTGAACTCGGACTGCCATGCTTATTCCTGCAAGCATGTTCATTAATCAATTTCCAAAGCAGCATGAAGAAAATAAATACTGCAGTCTCAAAAGGATTTCAAATTCAGAAATGGCCCCAAGCTAGTTCAGTCCAGTGCTGCCCTGTAGCCCTGCCTAATGTATTTTGGTGCTGGTATCTCAGAGTATAGATTTATCTTCATAAGAGGGACAAAACTGGCATCCCTACTCAAATAGTCTGCTCACATTACTGCCATGGAGTCATTTCCTGCATGTCACCAGTGCCGAGCAGTTCACTCTGTCCCAGAATAGCTCTGAAGCTGCTCAGAAGAAATTTCAGTCTCTTGCTTGTGTTGCAGTTCCAGACACCTGTAGCCCTGTCCTTACCATTTCCCTTTCCTCCTCTTGTCTGGAAAGGCAGCTCCTCACTCCTGATCCCCTGGAGTGGAATGTTGTCCTGGCTGTGGGAGAAGGAAGGCAGTGGCAATCCATGACAGTCTTTCTAGGATATGGAGTGGATAAGAAATTGAGTCCTACGCCACTATTTCATTTTCATTACTGACTACAGAATTCATGTTCAAGAAGAGCTTGCTTTTCAACTTTCAGTTGGTATAAAGCAGACTGCTTGCACACTTCCAGCCTGGCATTGTGTGGATATTGAGAAGGAAAGAAGTGGTTTTGTGGTCACAGATGTGATTTACTCCTGATACTGTCTTAAAGACAGACTATTCCTGTGTTCAGTGTAGTAAATCTGTATCTGGTTGCCCACAGCACTTCTGTGTTCAAAGGACTTCGTAGCTTTCAATATTCCTTAGATCTATTACTTTAAACTTCCCCCTGATTTTATAGGGTTCTTTATGTTCCTACAGTCTTTGGGACTATGTCCTGACTTACATATGAGCTCCTTACCTCACAGATTGCTGTGCTTACAGTTGCCTTCCTTTAGAGAAACCAGCTAGAGCTGTGTCAGGTTTTGTGTCAGGAACCTGCTCCCTTGCCAGCAGGAATTGCCCGAATCCAGTTGGAAATCCCTTCTGTGAGATGTGGGCTGGGCCAGTTGCCCAGTGCTGCCCCGCCCTCTGGTCCTTTGTGGCAAGGCAGTTTCTCCTGAATCACAGTCATGTCTGAGATAAAGCCAAAATAAAATTGAATCAGTTGGCTTTTTCCACTGGTTTTGGATGAGACCTTTCATCTTTAGTCTGTGATATATTTTAAATTTTAAACTGTTTTACATTTCCCATGACAAAAGAATGATTTAAAGTGAAGATGAGGGATTTCCTTATGCTATATCACATCCTTCAGTGCTTGGCTCCAAGAAAATTGCACATTATTACAGCATGAATCAGGTTAGATGAACATTTGCCCACAAGAAAGGTTTGTGTCTATGTGCCTGCACACACAAGCTAAAAGCACAGGGTTTGCTTTAAAACTCTTTTTTCATACTGAACATACTTAAATTTTAAAATGTGCATCTATTAAAAGCATACATATGCTTTATATGCAGTACATCCCCTGGAATTTTTTCTGAAAGCCACAGATATATTGCATGCAAGATAAAGACCTGTTCAGAAAGGGTGTCTACCTGAAGTTTCCAAGGTTGAAGTGCCCCACAGCTATCTGGTGTCCCCATCACTTTTTCTTGCTGCTATATTTTTCATCAAATCTCCCGTGAGGAAGCTGCTTCCCCATGTTTTCTGGATCCTGTGCAGGGCTGGGGTGGGAGCTGTCGGGTGGGATGTATCTGGGAATGCATGTGGCACCAGCACTATGCTCCTGCCAGCCGCCCCACATGCCGTGAAGCTGTGCCTTGCCTGGTGTTAGGCAGGACTAAGCTTGCAAACCCCACAGTTCAAAAAGGCCTTTGTAAAATGTGATCATAGGAAGGGAAGCATTTATTTGAGACTATTCCTGGAAAGGTATTTTAAATAGTCCCTAAGCATACAGTTCCATTATATTTAATATGAAGAGCCAGGAGGGCAGAGAAGATGGAGTGTTGTAGTCATAGGCTAGGGTTGCTCTCACAACAAACTGAAGGGAGTTGGGTTTAACTGCTTGGCCAAGTGGCATCATGTGAGTCTGACAGGAATGCTGAGAGCGTGAGGCTGGGAGATGCTTCCTTTTGGTTCCCACCTTGGGTGGATGCACTTGTGTGTGTAACTGTACACATGGAGCAGCTCGGCTGGAAAAGTGATCCCAGGGCTTGACACTGAGCTCGGAAGTGAAATTTCTCAAGGAGCAACCAGCATGACTTGGGTAACCTTTTAAATCATTGAAGATAAATTTGTGTAAGGCTCGTATCATCATTTAAATGTCAGTAGGAGAGTTTATTTAACAGATGAAAACTTCACCTGATTTCTCAAGTATGCAGTGAAAGACACTACGTCCATACCTGTGTAAGACTATCCCCAGAGATGCTGATGTGGTCTAATTGCACCACCTTAAATCCACACCTTAGATGGTGCTCTCACGACGTGTGTACAAGCCCTTGGTCAGGATACTGCCCTTGCTGAATTCTCTGTAGTGCAGCTCCACTGAGCATTAGTTTTTAAAGCGGATAACACCTTCTGCTTGTAAACACGGATTGCAAACAAATGCCTGGCATTAGAGCCACAGCTTAAATGAGCTGCGAAGTTCAATACAGGGTGAATGGAAGTTCCTGGGGGCTTCAAACCCAAGGACATTTTCTTGCTGCTCTCGCAGGTTTATAAGTGAGTGGTGGACCACTGCAACTGGTATTGCTATGGCATTGTAATAAATTGGGGATTTGATTCCAGGACTCCAACACTGGGATAGTTGCTCAGGTGCAGACTCAGGGCTGGGCGGGGGCAACACTTCCGAAGTCATGCCGCATGGAGATGTTCCTGATCCTTTCATTCCTCTATAGAATTTGCTAAATAATTGCCTTTTTTGATCTAGGAATAGCAGTTACAACTTGCTGCTGGTCAAGGAACAGTTAAGCCTTCCTCTAGGGCTATTTTTAAATGTGGCAACAACTGTCTTCAGTGTTTGTAATCTGTCCAGAAATAGACACCACTTAACAAGAACTCTAAGCAAAGAGAAGAGCCTTTTTCAGGAATTCCCACTCTTCACAGGCGTTTCATTTGGAGATCACTTTCAAGGACACTTGTGGCTGCTGGCGGTCAGCTCGGTGACCCCAGCGCTGCCGGAGCAGGCGAGAGCAGCACCTTCCAGAGCACAGGTGGCTCCACAGTGGCTCCGGGAGGGGACAGCACAAACCCACACTCACAAAACCCAAGGTCTGTGCAGGAACCAGGAGTTCCCCCAAGGCCAACTGGAGCCAATCCAGCATGGTCCCACTGTGTGGACATTCCTGCCACGTGGAGTGTTCATCTTGCTTGTAGTTTGCATCTGCATCTTATCACTCATGCTGAGCCTAATCACTTACCAGGCAATTCTAGTGTGAACAGCAGTTTTGTACTTCAGTGGCAGGTTCTGTTCAGTTCAAACCAGCCAGGCCACACTCATTATGTCAGGGAGAAGGGAAAAAAATCTCCACAATTATAAGACTTCCCCAGCTTTCTTCACCCTGCTTCAAAGCAGGGCATTCTTTGGGGGGTGAATGGCATTTGCAGAAAATGCATCTGCCTTCTCTATTCCTCATCACATGTATTGGGTTATTTTTTATATTTCATGTTGAGTACTGCTGCATTACGTGCAAGCACCAAAAATAGCCTCTGGAAAATGTAAGTCAGCAAAGGTCTGGTTCTCTTGGTCAGTGCCTATGATGGTCACTGCCTGTGATGGGCAGTGCATCTGCCCACTCCTTGCAATAGCTGCCTACCATGGAGGGAAGAGCCACACTTCTTGTCTTCTGTATCCCTGTGTCAGTGTCCCACTATGTCCAGGAAGCTGAGCTCTGGACCTCTAATTTTAGGCAACCCAGAGACCTTTTTATGCCTGCAAGGCTGGATTAGGTTTGGGGTTGAGTCTGAAAGTGGAAACAGCTGTCTTTGTTAAAGCATGTATGTAAAGGAAGGTGCTCGAGTGTAACTGGAACCATTAGTGGAACTGAAGGGTGTTTTCATACAGCATTCAGGGAGCCTGGCAGGTTTTGAGGCCTCAGACTACAAAAAGACTAAGGTACCCATACATAGGTCCCCAGGCAGAATATAAACCTGAATATTTCAGGCATGTTCTTGACTTGTGGAATCCGATGTACGTTTTGCCTTACTTGAGCAGGATAGAGCCCTTTAAGGTGTTATTTTCCCACTGGAAACTGGAAAATTATTATTTTAAAATAGAATAGAAAGTAGCTCAGTGTAGACAAGCCACTGTCATTTGCCAGAGACTTTTCTGCCATACCAGCAAGAAGTACTACTTTAAGCAGGAATTGAAAATGTGGTTTTCTGTGCCAGGGGTTGAAGATTATAGCTGCCTGTGATTTCTGCGTCTGATAGTTCTGAGCTGTGAAGGGAACAGTTCATTCTCAGCCAGCTCTGATACGTGAGAATCCTGGGATCTGTTTTAGAATATCCCTGAAAGTTAACACCGAAGTTGCAGCACCTTGTGAGCAGTTCAGGAGGTACAGCCAGACCTGAATTGCACACCTCATGGGACACACCAGCGTTTACCAGCACTGTTCTTAGCAGGAGGGCAAAGAAGTCACTTTGCAAAATGGTGACTTGCTTTTGATTAAGCAGACTAGTATATAACAGTAATTTAATGAGGAGTTTGTGACAGCATGTTTTTCCCTTATGTTGCCTGTCAGCATTCATCCCAGTGGGTTTTTTTTAATCACTAGATACAAGTGAAAAGGCTGACCTTCAAAGGAACTGGACTTCAAAACAAAGGTTTTGGAAGTGCCAGGGACTGATAAGATATCTATGAGTATAATGCACCTCTGCACTGAGGCTCTGTTTAAGAAAAACAAAATACACAACCCTGCCATGGTTCTCTTGAGGGCAGGAATTTAAACCACAGGTGCGTAATGAAGATGACAGGGGGTGGCTGCGTGTTGAAGAAGTAGAAGAGAAGAAAAATTGAGAGAAAGTACCTAAAAATTCTAATTATGGCAATAGAAAGGTATAAATTATGTAATGATTTACTTCTCTGATGATAGATAGATAGATAGATAGATAGATAGAGCCCAAAAGAAGTTCTAGCCAAGTCTGTAGATTGAGATGAAAAGCTAGCACCCCAAAGGCTGTTACAGGGAGTTCAGTTCAGCTGTTTTCTGGCTCCAGCCAAAGGACTAAACAAGGACAGGAGAAGTAAGTTGAGATGAAAAAATTACTTTCGTTAGGTCAATATGTTACACTATCTGTTTTTAATTAGGCCATGACAGTGAATCTCTGCCTCCCTTGCACTTCTCCCTTGCACATATTCAAAGATTATCCAGAATATGCTAATGTAAGGCTTTTAGTATCCTTTTAGAGATACATTTAGCATATTAAAAGCATATTCTGAGCATTAGCAGGGCATACTGAACTGGTGGTTCACAGTCAGCCAGACCTGGAGTTTACTGAGGCCACAGGATGCTGTGTCCTGTAAATTATTACTGTGTATACTTTTTAAATTGAAGGCAGGTCACTGTTTTCCATACTAATTAAGGCCAAAAGCTTATTCTACTGTGCCCATCTGCTTTAATGGGCTGCTCAATAAAATCTCTTTTCTTAACTGATTTATTCAAAACATGTAAATGTTTCTTAGATTCTTTCCATCATGACAATCAGGACTAAGTAATCATAAATGGTGAGTTCATTATTTAGCCACTGTTAGTCAGAATTTGGACTTCACAGAAATTCAGGCCAGAGGGAATTGCTATGTCCACTGGACTCTAGGTACTGGGTGTGGAACCTCCCCCAGTTATTAAAATCTGTCATTCAGAATTGTAGCAGACTGGGGGATCCTCTTTTATTTCTCCTCCTTCCCTGAAAGTAGTCAAGCATTTTCGCTTGTCTCTGAGTGAGTGGTATTCCCTTAGGACTTCCATGGTTTTTCTGTGCTGCAGCAAGGAGACTCTTAGCCTCTTTCCATCCTGCTTCACCGCACTCCAAGAACAGGCGCCTTTGGATGAACAATGGCTAACAGCAAACCTGTCTGAAAGCAGGAGGAACCCTTGACAGGATGTCCAGGGATGAGAATTCTGATATGTAAACAGGAAGTATTCTGTATCAGAAATGGCAATAGGTTTTGTGCAGGCAGATCCCATTGCATTGTATTAACCAGTTTCGTACACACCTCTTCCTGGGGTGCCTGTTGTGGACTTGACCATGAAACCTGGTTTGAGGAAAATAGAGGAAAAAACTTCTGATATTCACTGAATTCCAGTCCAAATTAGGAAATGGTGAATTTGGTTCTTCAGAGGAGCTCGGAAATTAATGGAAGGAGGTGCAGAAAAAGAAATTTCTGCTGTTAGACATGCAGCTCCGGGGGAGATCGTGTGAGGGCAGCAGTCACTGAGCCCCGTGTGCTTCTGTCCCTCTCATTTCTCAAGTACTTCTGGGCCCTGATGAGCAGATACTGCCTTCTGTCCTCTGGAAGCGCTTCAGGCTTCTTTGAAGGTATGTTCCCTTCCCTTGTGCTTCTATGACTTTATGCGGAAGATAGTTGTTCCACCTTTGCTTGTTCACACCTCTGAAGGATTGTTTCAAGAGCCAGCTTGCAACAGGACACTAAAAACTGCAGGCATTTTATAGAATTAAGTAATTTCAAAATTACCATAGCAATTTGCATAAATTTCTGTGTAATCACTTTAATACATTTTCAGGCTCCCCAAGGCAATGTTTTAAGGCATGTTACATAGTAAAAGCGGGATGAAACAAATGAATGCTCATGCATGTAGGGCACGATTTTCCAGACCAGTCGGTGTCGGTGGTGTTCGGGCAGGATTTTGTGTCACTGAAGTCCTCGATGAAAATCTCCCCAGATCCCTGCTGAAAGCTCTGCCCACACAAAATGGGGCTGCAAAGGTGCTGACCCCAGAGCCCTGCAGGGTATGAGCACAGTTTAGTCAAGTTTCCTCTAGAAGCAGTCCACAGACTTCAAGGTTATTGTTTACATATTTTAGTTTCAAATGCTCAGGCTCTTAAGAGGTCTAAGCCTCGTGTGACCCCACAGTTTCCAGAGAGCATCTCACTGTGAAGCGTGGGAAGGGTATGATTTATGCGGTTACTTCTCCTACATGAAACAGCCCCAAAAATGGCCACTGATCCATGTGCACTGGCAATGCCTGTGATTTTTGAAGGAAGGCTTCCACAAAGGAGCTTTGCCTCAGCCCTGGCCATTTTCTGGACTGGCTGGTACCTTTTCCTATTCAGAGCACATGGAGTATCCTTGCCTGAATTCCTGTAGTGTTACTGGTCATATCCAGCATATTCGTCTGCGAGAATGGTGAGCCTTTTCCTACCCATAGTCTCTTCCCTGTGTTGGTATGGGTGGATTGTGATCAGGCCAGCACTTAGCTCTATTTCAAAAAAGAGAATGGATGGAGATTCAGAAGCTTTTCACAATAAATCATGATTTCCAGTCATTATGGCTCATTTCTGAACCTTATTCAGTTCATTTTATTCAGATTTTATCACTAAAACCAGACACAACACTCCAGGGTGCTGCATTGGATAGCCATGCTGAGAGCCCTTTTTGCACAAAGCCCTGCTTCTTGATGCTTTGACAGCCCTGGCATTATTGATACTGTTCCCTGAACCATTTCATAGGTTGTGTTGGCTCTTCAGGTGGGGTTCAGCAATTAGCAGCCCCATAATTTGCATTTTCCTTTGGTTATGCCCAAGTTTAGTGTAGCTTTGGCAGGAGGGCAGAGAGGGCTCCATGCAGGTGTCTGTACACTTGGTCACTGCCTCAAGAAATTCGTGTGACTCAAGAAATGCATCATGAGCACTGTAGAGAAGCTCTGGAACTGATTTTGCTGTGCATCGCAGGAGTTACTGAAGATGATCAAAGTCACACTAAGCATTTAGAGCAGACTACAATTATTTCTTTATTGCATGTGTCAGTCTCTTACTGTTCCTTGTTCTAGGCCGTCCTATTTTAAATCTGTACATTTTCAAAATGGTTTCACTGTTCTGTCACTAAAGATTCAGCTTTTTTAGTGAACCGTCAAAGAATCAGTTATTGACTGACTTTCTGTCTTGGCAGAAGAAGTGCTTACCTTTCAGCTTCTTCCCTGTATAACAAATCTACTTCATTTTCCCTTTGTTAGGTGTAAAAAGAGTACAGTTTGGTAGGGCCTGCTGTGCAGTACATTAGTTTCAAGTCTGAAACTGAGAACACTTTCAACAGGAAAGAAATTTTAGGAGATATACATCTGTGTATGCACTTTTTTCTTTTTTTTGCAAGAATTAGGGAAGGCATGAATTGGCCTCAGCATTACATGTTTATTTCTGTTGTAGTTTCAATAGAAATTTTTGTATAAAATAAACTTCTTATACACCCAGACATGCACACACATGGCATGTACTTTTATGGATACTTACAAGAAGTCCTATTTAAGTTTAGAAGTGTTCAGTGTAAAAGCGAGAACTGCTTTTCTTTAGTGATGGGTGGATCTCATTTGAAATGTGATTTGCTGCTTTTCTTATTTGGCTCTTTCTTTGCTTTTTCTTATTAAGTCTCATATGCTAGATATTGAAAAAAATTATATTTTAGCTTCAGAAAAAGTTGAATTCAGCTAATTGAATAATCTCATTTTTTTGTTCATCCATGGAAGAGTTACTACTTTGTGTAGCATTGAATTCAAGATGAAGTTTGCATATTGGCAAGGTGATTCCACCATAGTGATTTGTGCTGGAGAAGTTTTGCTCAAATTCTCCCAGCAACCCTCCATTAACACCCCCAGGCACTTTCATTTTTCTTCCAAACAAAATAGAGGAAGTGTGTGGGGGAAATCAGAGAAGTAATTAAAATGGCAAGACATAGGAAGCAATAGACCTCAGCATCATCAAAACTTTACTTTATAGAATTCTCCAATTTAAAGCTGGCACTTGCAAAGGTATAACACCAAGGTAATTAAACTGGTTTTGTAGTTTGGTCACCTTGCCTGTTATCCTGCTTATTTGGGTGGTATTTTATTAATGATCTCTCAAGGGAAAACTACTGTAGCTGGCAAGTTAATGAAATATTAATAACAACCAAAGCGATGTGTGTGTGATTCCACTCTGGAGAAGCCTGACCTGAATGTGCTCTGCACTTGCTGTGCTCCATGAGCAGAAAAGTCAGCACAGAGCCTGCCATGAGTACAGTGTCCCCAGGGAAACTCCCGGGTGAGCAGGTGGGGATCCACAGGTAAATCAGAGGCACGGGTGGGCAGTGAAGCAAGATCCACAAACCTGCTGAGCAGAAAAGGCTGAAAATGAGCTAAAAGAGCACACCTGACAAGATTGGGCTTAAGCGAACAAAATCTCCGTGGAGGTCTGGAGGCAAAGAAATGGAACAGAGCTGTAAACATGATTCCAAGCGAATCTGGCAGAGAAGAGAAAGTGACAGAGAAGCCCATCTTGGTCCTGAAATGACAGAAGCATCCCAGTGCAGCAGATACCCCTGTGAGCACCTTCCCTGATTTTTTAAAAAATCCATCCCCTGTTGCTGTGCAGGGGAAGAATTGCTGTTCTACAATAAGTGCCAGATCCCCTTTCCCTGGTGTATTTATCACAGGACATCTTTGACTTTGGCCTCTTCTGGTAAGTTGAGGTGAAAGCTGTGTCTTGGAGTTCTTTTCCATTGGTAACCGTAGTTCATTTGCCCCGGTCGTGAGAAACACGTGTAAAGAAACTGCAGCTTTCCTGGAGCAGGCTTGAGGCAGAGGTGTAATACAGTAACAGTTAAAATAGCCGAAACAGGGTTTGTGAAACTTGCTAGTTAAAATTTTTGCGAGGCCTCTGGCAAAACAAGAGCTTTTTGGAGTCATTCAACCTTATTAGCTCTGCAACTGTTTATGTACCTCCATGTAGTTAAAACACAAACTGTTTAAAAATAACAGCATTGGGAGGATGGCCCAGATTTTTGAAGAATAACAAGTCATTTCCAATTCCTCTGAACCCTTCTCCTCTTTCCCTGAGTGTGCAGCATTTCCTTAGTTTAGAAGCTTTTTGATCATTTCAGAAATTAACATTGCAGCGGGTTCTGAAGTGATGTGCTCATCAAGGAAACCAATTCATATAACAAAAAGGCACAGTTGTTTGTTGTCTCTATTATTATGGGGGAACAAAAAGACCTTGCAAGCTGATCAGAGTCCTCCATAGCTGCTGGCTCCCAGATACTGCCTTCCGTCCTTCCCACCCTCCCCTTCGCAGCAGCTCTGTAAGCAAGGGCACCATGGAGATACTTCCTTGTTGGATGGTGGTGCACAATAGGAAACATGGCATCGGTCACTGCAGAGCCATCTCGGGTTCTGTGATGGAAAAACTTTGCTCCCAGCTGGCCAGATTACCTGTAGGTGACAGTCTGAGGAAAGGGGAGGTCAGAGGGGTAATGAATGTGCATGTTCTGGAGGGTTTTTCCCTGCTAGATGGTTAGATAAATAAGGAAGTGAAAGGAGTCATGCAGCCTAATAGGTTTTTCTTGGGAGATCTTGGCCTCACACCTTACTTCTGACATGGGTGAGTTATCTCTACTGCTCTTACCTTGTTTCTTCACCTGTAAAGCAAACCAGCAGTAATCCTTTTAGGATTTCCCTTTTCTTTTTCAGTGGCGGTAGTCCTCTTTGGATTTCCCTTTTCTTTTCCTTGTGCCCACACAAGTTTGGGGTCAAAGGCTGCCCCTCCCTTGGGTTTCGTGTGGTGGCTGAAGCCTTGTGTTGCCCTGTAACCAGAAATAGCGTCAAGGTTGAGTTTTTGGGTTTTTCCAAGTTCTGAATATGAAGCCACAAGACGAAACACATTTTAGCAAGGGATATGTTTGTGCAGGTACTTATGCACACACCCCCAGTAGCACAGGGAGTGAAGCTGCTGGAAAATAAGCTGTTGCCAGTTCAGCCTCTTCACTTGTCTTACACCCAAGTGCACACAGCAGTGTTAGTGACTGCCAATGTGGAAATGTTCTTTCAAACCAGGCATTCATAATTAAACTGAGATCAAATACTCAGCCTTCACTCTGGTGCTAATGATGTGCAATATCTTCCTTTTCTTGTATTATTTTTTCATGTTTGTCTCTGTGTGTGTGTGTGTGTGTGTGTGTGTATTTTTGCAGCAAGTTGGAAATGATATTTTTAGTCAAGAGGACTAATTAATAATTCATTCATGAATAATGATGAAAGTAGCTGATTAAAATGTATGTCTAGCTTCAAAAGGAATAATCTTCAGAAGTTATAAGTGTTTATAAAGTCCATATCAAGCCCTATCTTCTCTTCCCAGCCTCTGTGCAACAGCTGTTGTTATTCCCATTCACAGATATCAGGTAGTAGTTACACTAGGCAATGTGATCCAGAGTAATAAAGTTGCAGTTCCAAAAGGTGGAATATGAGGGAAATCAGCTGTAAACCTTCCTTCAGCCTTGTGCCTCTTGGTTCAGGGGAACAGTGTTGGATGGTGTTCTCCCTAGTAGTTCTCAGTGTCTGTATTTCTCTCCTTTACTCTTTCTTTGGAAGGAAAAGAAGCAAAACCCTGAAAACACAACACAAGGAGAAAAGCTTAAAAGGGAAGAGGGATCAAAGTCTTTCATGAACGTAGTGTGTGTAAAACAACCTGCAGGGGCAGATTTGTTATGGTACATTTTTGCAAAAACCATTAACTTGTCATGGCAAAATGGAAAAACTAATAAAAACAAGTTAAATTCTGAGCCTTGAGGACTAAGGCTCTAAAAAAAAAATGACACTTTTTTTAGGGGTCAGCTCTTACTTTCTCCAGTCCTCTGTGACCATAGCCCTTTCCCTCTTAGCCTAGCCCTTTTTCAGACCTCAGCATTTCTGTAGTGTTTGGTATTTGACATATTGAAGAACACTCATTATTACCCTTTCCCCTCTAGATGATCCTTTTTTTTCTCCATCCTGCTGATGTTGTGGTGGTTGTACATAAAATTATAGCTTATTCCGCTGTCCTAGTCCTTTCTGCTACTCAGTTTATATCCTGAGCTCAAAAGTACTTGAAAAAGTTCCAACAAGTTTTTAGGCAGAAGAGCACTTACTGAGGCCTCTCCTGTTGTATCATGTCTTCCTGAGCAGCAAGTCCTTATTTTTTGTTAGTGTGGATATGGTTATTACTCCTTGTGAAACAAAGTCACATTACATGCACAGCTGGCAATGTTCAACTCCTAATAACTCATCTGTGTTTGCATTCTGAACTAAATGACCTGGAAAATTGTGGGTTAAAATGGAAAGGAGAAGGAGGAGAGGGTAGACACATTAGAAAGAAGAGAGGTTCAGGAATGCATTCAAAACTGAAAAATCTTAATTTTCCAGCCCATCTAAAACAGGAAAGCCATTGAAAATGTAGGACTAGATGTTCATCAAATGTAAATAGACATGGTTCACTGGTTATAAGGGAGCTATGCAAATATCTATCTGCGAAGGATGCAGCCCACAATTTTTTTTTTTTTAAAGGCATTTAGAAACCAAGGGAAACGTAAGAGAGCTGTTTATTTCTAGAAGCTGTGCCAGGTTCGCCCCAGGTGAGCAAGAGCAGAACGTCAGTGCTGGTTCCCTACACCTTTATTGCCTCCTTCAGCCAAACCTCTCCATTAGAATTTGTTCCTGCTGGCATCACTTGTGTTCAGGCTGCTGCCACCAACAACACCTTTTGTGGCTTGGAAGAACCGGACAAGTCACTGTGGAGGCAGCGGTGGCATCTTCTACTTCTCAGCTTGTGTCTCATGTGTTCCATCCTGCTTGGGACTCATTTCTTCCTGGAACTCGTTAAAAAACATGTGGGCAAAGTGGCAGTGAGTAGCACTACAGGCATTTAGCTGGAGTAGTGAAGCATTACAAGTTAGAGTTGCTCTTGTTTATTAATTGGCTTTCTTTTTTTCTTTTTGAAATACAAAAATTTCTGTTGGTGAGAGAGTAGCAAGCAGGTAGTGTGATATAACGACAGGGCTGGTAATAAGTTCAGGAGCCCACAAACATTAACACACACAAAATCTATTGGCCCTCTTTAGAAACAAAGTATTCTTTGGGTTGTTTTTGGGTTTTTTTGCTAATTTATGCCCCAGGGGTGAAGCTCCCAAATGTACTCTTGCAAATGTTAGTTCCACATCCATTGAAATTCCATGGCAAAACTCCCCTTTGCTGCTGAAGGAATAAATGTTAGCGCTGCATTTCTGTGTTTAGCCCCTCTGGTGCCATGACAGCTATCCTGTGCATTGCACTCCGTGTGTGATGTGACAGGCTGAATGTTTTTTGAAAAATATTGTGGTTTTAATCTATCAGAGCCCTGAAGTGCATTAAAAAAGCTTTTTGAAAAGCTCAGGAGCAACAGAAATTTCTTTGCTGTGCTCTGGGGTTTTGTCAGTCCATGTAAAGCGGTTTTCTTTGAACAAGTGACTTTTCTCTTGGTCGTTCCACTGTGCCATGCTGGCTGTCCTGGTAACACTGAGACAGGGTGGACTCTTCAGGATGAGGAGTCTGAAGCTCCTGAGCTCACCAGGAACCAAAAAGCTGCTTTGGGACATGGGTGGTGATATTCACTTGCATGGATAGATTTTGAAATACTAAGGTGACGTTACTGTGGAAGATGCCCTTTAGCACTGTGGATGGGAATGAATTTGGCTATTTTGATTCTGTACCCCAAAATTCTAAAGCAGACCCTTAACTGATGAAAGCAGCACTTTTCTAAAAGCAGTGGACTAATGATTGACATCCATGGTACCTACTGTTTTTCTATTCCTGGCTTGACCATTTTTATTTTCTTCTGTGATTATCGGGCATGGCTCAGGAGCCTCCTGCCCATCTCCTACTCCTCAAACTAGCTAATCTTACCCTCTGCCAGTTTTTCAGTAAAGATAGTGCTGCTTCAGTTTCCAGCTCTTCTCTGTTTTGGCTTTAGCACCTCTTGCCCTTTAGGCACATTTATTTTCATCTCTTCTTGATGTCTCTGATGGAACAGTCTTGGTTGTTGCAGTAGTTCAGCGGTCAGAGGTGGTTTTGATCTGTCAGTCCAACATCTGTCTTAGGTAAAACTATAACCTGCAATATATTGCAGTTACTGTTTCTGTGAGAAATAAAGCTTTTGGGGGTGTACCAAAAGAAGGCCTGCCCTTATGGTTTGGAGTGTTTAAAACTGAAGCATGCTTTGTATCAAATCAGCTCTTGTGGTTCTCCTTCGATCACACTGTCAGGTTTTTCTTTTATTACCTCGAAGAAATTTTTCCTCCCTTCTTAACTTCTCCACCCTTTTTATTTTCCAAGTTTTGCTTATGTCCAAGCTTCTGCTCAAACCTCCTTCTATTTGGTGATGATCCATAGGTGGCCATAATCTGGAAAATGCTCCTATTTCTTTGCATTCTTTTAATTATTAATATTTCAGTTGTTAATATTCAAAAATATCTTATTATGCAAAGCTTATGTCATCCTGAAGAGCTTTAGCTGGGTCCAAAGCACCAGAGTTTTCTTCTGAGAAGATAAAAATTGTGATATTTACTGTCAATAAACTTGTAAGATAAAATAGTATCAGCAAGGGGGCAGAAAAGCAGAAAATTGCAGACTAAGATGTGTGAAGAGCTTACAGAATAGAAGAGTTAGTTAATTATTTTTCTAAGATGGGTAGAACAGTGTAAAATCCACAGGGTGGGTGGCTCGTTTCACGTTTGCTTTCTTAACACTTAAAAAGAATAGTATTTTTTTTAATTGAAAGTAGGACACAAATAAACTGGTTCCATTGGTTTCATGTAGAAGAGAGAAAACAATAAGTGATGAGCTCAGGTGTTTCTTCCTGCTTAATTCCTGCTTTCAAGATGGAAAAATTTCTTCCCAGAGAGGGTGATTGGGCATTGGAACTGGCTGCCAGGGAGGTGGTGGAGTCACTGTCCCTGGAGGTGTTTAAGGACAGCCTGGATGTGGCACTCAGTGCCATGGTCTGGTTGACAGGTTGGGTCATAGGTTGGACTCGATGACCTCAAAAGTCTTTTTCAACCCAGCTGACTTTTTGATTCTATGATTCAGGCCTCGCTGGGAGTCTCTGAATCAGAACATTGCCTGGTCACTCTAAAGCAATCAGCACCCAGCCCAGTGGCCAGGAGGTAATTTGAGTAGTGAGGAAAAAAGCATGATACTCATCAAGTGACAAAGATGCTGGGAAAAGAAAGACATGATGCTTTTGTCCACAACAATAAATCCCCCAGCTCTGGATTCTTATTATCTGCAGAGGCTGCTGGTGACAGGGTTGTGATGTCCAGCACCAGTCGGCCTGTGGCTCCACATTAGCAGCAATAGGGATCCTAATTATTTTTTGACAAATCCTTAGGAAGGCTGCCAGAAGTCTTCTGGCTGCGCTAACAACTGGTTTATGGTTCTACACAAATGTACTAACTCCTGATAGAGGTTAAATGTACTGCATTAGCAACTGTATTCTATTTGATTATATCATGGGAAGAGAGATGTGATGATTTAGAGATTTGCTTGGGAGCAGTTTGAAAATATTGCAGACTTGACAGATGGCAAAAAGATGGCTTAGCAATGTTGCATTATTCCTATAGTGTTTTAGTTTCTAACACCTTTGCTTGTTCCGTGTTAAAACAAAAGCACTAGACCAGTACTTGGCATGGCTCTTTGCTGCAGATTTATCAGAGACATGGTTTCTCACCTGGGAAGGCCTTACCTTCATTTCCATATTAGAAATCACAATGTTGTCTTTCCATAACAAACTGGGAGTGCAAGCAAGACATTTAGCTCCACTGAGTTCAAAGTGCTAGGGGAACCCAACTGCTGCTTGGTTTCTTTGTACTCCACACAGGAGCTGAAATGAAAATGTGGGTGGTGGTGCACAAAACCAATTTGCCTCACAGCCCCTGTTCAGAACAGGCCTTCTTACACCTTTTGGTGTGGAAGGCTTTGAAGATGTGCTAGGGGAACAGGTAGCCACAAAACCATGTGTTTTCATGCAGGATCCCACCACAGAAGAGTACTAAATATGCAAGTCTCACTACAAACAGCCTTAAGGTAAAGAAATAAGGAATGGTGAGATTCCAAACTGGCACCAGTACAACCAGGACGGAAGAGAGGTTGGGGCACTGCTCTCAGCAGGCTGGCTGGTGGTCCTGGTCCAAGTAAGAGCCATTTCAGGGAAACATAGTCCCTTGGATGAGAGTCAGCCGCCGTGGCCTCATTCTTGGTCTTTTCTGCCCATGTGGCTCAACCTGGTGCCCAAAGCAAGGAGGGCAAAGGAGGGGAAGAGGCAGTGTTAAAACTATCCCCGCACTGTTCTGTTCAGGGCTTTCTCTGTTTCTGCGACCCCTTACCTACCTGTCCAGTGCAGCTGTGAACATCACAGGCAGAACAAGTTAATTTGTTCTTGAGCCTCAGGGGGGCCTGAGAGAGAGGATGGTCCAGCCCCCACAACCACCTGTGAGCCTTCAAACTCTTTATTCTCAGGCATGGAACTGGACAAAACTCTTGCAGATTCCCATTTCTAAAGCTACCAATGACTATCAGCTATGTCACCACACCTACTACATCACACTGCGAGATGTGTCATTCATCTTTTTCTTGTTGTTTGCACTTAGTCTTGGTTTTGCCAAAAGAAACATTTTCTCCCATCTGCAGAGTTTTTTATACTCTTTGCTTCCCTTTTTTAATTCTTTCCTCTTTCCATCATATGAGGCAATGCTTGTAGTCTTCTCATTCTAAAAAATAAATCCAAAAAAGGAAAAAAAACCTCACATGTTTTGAGACTTTGTGTTATACAAGCATATTCTTCAGGGCAAGCATATTTTATCCATTAAGGAAGAAAATAACTTTCACATTGCAACTTGCAAGCTGCTGTGGGATGATGGAACAGTAGTTTCAGATCTGGTAAAATCATCCATGTGGAAAACCAAACTGTTAAATGTTCTAGACAAGATAGCTTTTCAAATCTTGGCATGGAGACCAGTAAATATCCAGTAATTCTGTCACCACCAGTTGTTTGACTGAAGGCAAAAATACATCAACCTGTTGCCTTAAAGGGCCATTGTATCACAGAGGTGTCTGATTAAGATATTCTCTATTATTTGAGCTGCAGCTGCTTACCAAGGGACTGAAATAAATCAGCACTGGTGGGAATTCCTGAAGCAGCTGAGCTGGTATCTTAGAAGCATCATGGCACAGAGGAGCTGAAGCTGTGTCCCCCCCAGCCCCCAAGTCCAGTGAGCTGAAGTGTGGTCAGGGTACACGGAACTGCTGGGAAGTGCCAGGCACTGCAGGGTGCTGGGTGAGGGTCCCCACAGTTACAGCAGTAAGACAGGACAGCCTCTGTTCTATCTTCATCCTGGTTGGCCAAAGCTACCAAGGAAAGGTGGCTCAGCTGAGCCATGTGGGAAGTGGTGGAGGGAAAGTGTTTCTGGTGGCTGTGCCCATCGTCCCTTCATGTGCTTGTTGGGGAGGAAGATCCAGGGGTCTGGAGGGAAAGGTGGTGTGAATTCAGTCTTGTGTTGACAGTCAGAGAACTCCTGTGAGCTGTGGTGGGAAGATGGAAGGGGTCTGCTCTAGAGTGTATTTGATGGGCTCTGGGGAAAATGGAGATTTCCTGCTTTTTTGTTCTTGTGCGTATTGCCTTATCTTCTGCAAGGCTGTGGTGACAGGAAGTGGGAGGTGATACTCTGAAGGTGTTTTGAGTAATGGTGGGGTGTTACATGGTTTGCAGAGAAGAATGGCTCAGTCTCCTTTTCTCCCTGGTGTTTCAGTGAAAGAGTGACGGAGGATTAATCAGACATGACTCCTCTGGAGATGTGCTTACACTGCTAACTGCAGGGTGGCTGGAGTTATGTCTTCAGCCTTTGGCAGGTCTGTATGAGTTTGCTCTGCTCATGCCCACAGCTGAGTCTGAGCTGTCTCTGTTCAGTAACACCCTGTGTCAGAATACATTAGCCCAGGTCTAGCACTTGCCGAAGCACATACAGAGCTCTTGGGGGACTCGGAGCACGGATAAGGCTTGCTTATCTGTATGAGAGTAGTACTTATTTAGAAAGGCACGTAATTAGCTCAAAATGAACCAGCTTAGCCACCAAGCGCAGCCCAGCTGCGCTTTGTGCAGCAAAGTAAATTACCCCATTTGGAATGCCTCTGTGTGTGTGTGTGACAGCTTGCCAGCTCACAGCATCCACGAGCTGGTCCCCTTCCCCTTGGCCACCAGCCTTTGGGAGAAGCAGGGGTTTCTGTGCTTGGGGACCAAGGAATCCTTTCTGATGTTGTGTGACAGAGCAAAAGCCTTTGGTCTGCACATCACTGCTCTCTGCAGATGCTTGAGATGGGCATTTAGGGGAGGGTTCAGCTGTGTTTTGCTGGGTGTCTTTGAGAGGCTCTGTGGGTCACGGATTAAGGCCTCTCATCGTGCTTCCAAAGGCTGTGGTGCATCCAAGGGCTGTGGCTCTGGCTGTGGTGTTCCCACTGCCACTCTGTCTCACTGCCTTTTGTGTCTCCGTGCTTTTATTTCATCTGCCTTGTCCATCCTCTGTACCACCTGCCCAGGGCAGAGGCAGTCATGCATACTCTGTGTGCAGGAATTCTTTATGAAATGCAGAGGGGTATTTTATCCTATCATTGATAATAAACAACATCACAAGATATCAACAAATTGATTTTTTTTAATCATTTCATCTTCTTACCCTACTATTACATGGGTTTATTCTATCTGTTAACCTTTCAAGCTATGGTGCTAATTTGCTTCATTGCTTAAAAACCAATGTGAATTTCCCTCAGGCTGTTCCAGAAATTGCTTGCTTTGTTATCAAAGGATCAACAATTCACCGAAGACATCTGCTTTTTTTTTTTCCTCAAGCTGTTTCAAGAAGTATATAGAGATGTGTACAAGGAAGAACTATTGAAATAGTTTAGAAAGTACTGCCCCTCCTGTAACAAGCTGTTCATGGTGCTGTGCAGTTGTACCATCCCAAAATGCTCACTCATCCCTGGAATGGTGCGTCATCCCAGGCATCCAATACAAATCTTGGCACAGAGACTTAAGGTTTGTATTTTCTTTGCTTTTGTACTATAAACTGAGCAGAGCCAAGAAAAAGGTGAAAAGGTGCTGAAGGAGATTTCCAGTGAGTACTGGGTTGGTTAGTCGATTTAGTGATGGCACATGTGAGCAGACAGACTAATGCTCACTGTAACTCCCCTCCTCACAGATTTTCATCACACAGATGAGAAAGACTAACAACACAAGCATGGAACAAGGAGTAATAAATACATTAGTAGAGTGCTGGCTGGTCTGTGGAACTCCCTGCTGCAGTCAGGAGTGTAGCAGGAGTGAGTAATGTTGGTGCTTTCACCTCTATAGTGCTCTTCCTAGCATAAATCTGCTGCAACTCCCCATTGGCAGGAATCCATTTCCCTTAAAATCAGGCACTTCTTTTCAACGTTGTGTAACAACAGAAGGGGGAAGGACATAGAAGGAAACCTAGTCTGAGCTGTGTTGACTCTCTGTGCTCCTTTATATCTCACACTTTGTGACTTAAGCTTTTTGCATTTGCTTAAGCTCTCAGAATGCCCCTTTGACTGAAGCTGGGTTGTTTTCCAGATATAGCTGCAGGAGCAGTGTTTTGGGTACAAGCTGTTCTTCCTGTCTTTAGATTAATGTCAGACATAGAGTTTTTCTGCCATGAAATCCTATCCAGGGTTCACTGAAGACATGTTGTAATTAGTTCATTTGTTTGACATGATACCTCTAAACGACCTTCTGTGAGAGCGGCAGTGTGCAATTGTCACCTGCTCAGGTCTGCTTTGGTTGTGTTGCTCTTCTTTTTGTTCTCACTTATCTGTATGATTTAATTGGAATTCAGCAACGACCCTGACGGAAATGAAGAGAAGGATCCAGGCAGCAGAAAGCAAGGAATGTGAAAATGAAGCATAGTATAAAGGAAGCTTTTGTAAATTGGATGCCACAGAAGGTGAAATCTAAGCAAGTAGTTTTTCCTGGGAGCATCTGATTTCATTCTTCATCTGCTTACTGAACTTAACAAGTATGACTGTTATTAACACCGAGGCTATTTTGCATGACCCATTTTGTCTATCTAATACCTCTGAGTGGTGTAAACATCTCTGCCGGGGAAATGGGGCTGTTGGAGACCAGCTTCCGAGGGCATGGCAGAACCACCTTTCCCACCTGGACTCTGTGGCCAGAACAACTCATCTGACTTGACTACTACTCTCCTACTTCTCATTCAGTGATTTTGGCTGGCAGGGAATTAAGCCAACCCTTAACTCCCTGAAAAATATAATAAAGATTTGAAATCACTTGTGCTACACAAGTGATCCACCAACCTAATCGAAGAGCCCTAATGAGATTTTCATGTTTCTGACAGACTACATACGGTTTTCAAAAGTCTATAGCCTTCTTCAGTTAAATTCATGGGATATTTAAATTTTTTTAATTAAAAAACAATTTCACTATTTTTGCAAGGGAATTTTCAGAAGTAAGAAGTACTTTCCTCTGTCTATAAACCAGGAATAGCCCTTTCCATGTGTGACAGTAATAACCTAGCAGCTGAAAAAGCTAAAACTTCCCCATTTCCATGGAGAAGGAAGTCAGTCTCTGAGCTATTTGTTTTAGCTGTATGGAATCAATTTATCAAAGAACTCCTTCTATATTTAGCATATTTTATATATGTTATATTTTACATTTATAAACATGCAGGAATATAGATATCTATT
>VYZQ01065178.1:49758-66473 GCA_013400655.1 Mystacornis crossleyi | reverse complement strand
CCAAATCGGTTGGAGGCGGGTAAACCCCCTGAGAACATTGTAAAGTCCCAAGTGATTTTGTTCAGGACAAAGAAACTTCTTAGGCATGAGGGCAGGGGTAAAAATCTGCATTAGACCTAGAGAGCAGTGAAACATTTCAAGGGGAAAACTGATGCCTTGGTGAAACCTGTAGCTTGGTTTAAAACCAAACTGAAGTGAAGCATTTTTAGTCTTTTGCACAGTTCACGTTGGGCAAAACCTGTAACCAGAGTTGCAGGTTCATGTCTGTTCCACCTTTTTTTTTTTTCTTAAAATCCTGTGAGGTGTCTAGGGCTGAAATGTAGACTGCATAGTGGAGATATCTGAAGTAGTCACTCCATATACACTTGCCTTTGGGCAAATTTTGTATTCCCAGGCACGTTGTTTAGGCTTGTTTGTCATTTTCTGGCAGCAGAAAGATAGACATGCCCTGAAAAAAGGAACAGCCTACTTTGGTTGTAACTGGAATATGAAATTCTCTAATCATGTGGCACTCTTGGTTTCGGTGAACTTTCCAAGCCAAGTGCAGGAATTTAAAATTGCTTTCTGTGTGTGCTGTGAATGTGTTTCAGGTGTGGTTATGGTGAACCAGATCACTTTGGTTTGATAAAGTCCACTGGTACTTGGATTTTGTTCTTTTATCTATATATAGCTCAGAGTGCTGTATGCCTTTAAAAATCTTCACAGCAAGCCCTGCATCAAATGATAGGAGTAAAAAGGCCTGGCTCTTGTGCCAGTCTTACCTACAGCTGTGATGGCGTAAGAGCTGCCACCTTCTAATCACATTTCTGCCATCTCCACCCTCTTTGTACCAATTTGGATGTGCAGGAGGATCCAGTTCCAGCAGCACTCTGTGTGCGTTTATGGTCTTCTTTTTTGAGGTGGTTGCTGGATGGAAGCAAACAGCTCTGAAAACTTTTGCCATCACATGTGAAGGACAACAACTGAGTGGAATTTCCCTCCCCATTATACATCCTCCTCCCAACAGAGAGGTGAAGCTGTCTGGTTTTTACTGACCAGTTTGCAAAGATAGGGCAGTATGAAGTCAAAGCTCTACAAGTCATTGGGAATGTAATTGAGAATAGCCACAGCCCTCTGCTAGGCTCTAATAATTCCTAGTTGGATTTGCTTGTGTCTGTCATTGCTTTGCTTATGATTATAATGCTTATGGAAATGGAGCTTAGCATCTTTTTTTTGTTAGAAGAAAAAGATCCTTAAACCCCATGTATTGAAATGAACTCATGTAATTCATAGGAGCTAAAGGATGAAATAATACAGGATCATAGTTATTTTTGCCCAGAAAAAAATTACATTAATCCTGCCATCCCTTCACTGCTTGCAAGAGTCACAAAAGGAAATCACCCAGGTCCTTTGGCAATAATTTAGAAGTGAGCTTTTTCTGCTTCCCTGACCTCTGCTCTGCTGTGATGGGAAGTAAAGGGCAAGAATGGGAGATGGTTGAGGGTATTGCTCCACACTGGGCAGTCAGAATGAGTGAACCAAGCTATCCCTGTCATGCTCAGAGCAAAGCCAGCTTAGGGATCCCCTTCCCAAGGGCCGGAGCTGCTCCTCGACTTCACTCTGCAGCAGTGGCTTGGAGCAAACAAAACCAGTTAATGGCCTAATTCTGATGGGTCAGACAGGTTTGCTTTTGAAATGACCAATTCCCCCAGCATCAGCTGGTCGCAAGCAATTTACAACATCTAGTGATCAAATTAACTGTTTTTCCATTCAAAATAATGCTGCTGATCCTACTGTAAATATTAGTGCTATGTGAAATAATCATTAATAGGTTCAGAATGCACAGTGAGAACTGTGACATCTTATTAAAAGCCAAGATTTGCCCAGGGTAATGTTCTAATGTTAAACTTTTTCTAAATATAATTAGATGTTTGTGTTAAACCAAGAAGTAAACCTGATGTATAATTTGGGGTCACAGATGATTGAGGTTAGTAAATGCACTTTCTCATGTGGAAACTTAGAGGTCAGGCAAACAGCATGGGAAGCCCAAATAATGCAGTTTTAGAACACTGTGATATAAATTCAAGTCCAAGTTTGCTGTAAGAGAATTGTTGAGTGGGGTCTCAAAATGCTTGTGAAAGCAGTCCCCCCTTATTTGTGTCCTGGACCCTGGGATTTTACACAAGTATAAAATGGAGGGCTGGTCAGTGAAGCCCAGGCAGCAGTTGTGAGGCTCAAGTGATGATGCTCAGCTTTTGGATTAAAGAAAGAGAAGGCTTTGTGGTACAGAAGGAACAGAGCAGCATGTATCTCAAAGGCTCAAAAACTAGGCAAGAAACAGAACCTATCTTCAATGAAAAGACAAAAAAGAACAAAGCCAAACCCTTCAAGTTTTTGAACCATTCATGGGAGTTTGGGGCCCTTTTACCCTGAAGAGTTAAGCTTGGCCTTGCTAACCCTATTAATGGATGTTGTTCCCTGAGCTTATCTTCTTCAGCAGGAAAGGAGGAAATGAAGCAGGCCAGAGAAGCTCTGTAGGAAAAAGGACAGGAGCTATGGTCTCTCTAGGAAGGGAGGAGGTAGCGGTGCCTATCAGTTCTGTATGGATTTGATGCCTACCCTCAAATGTAATCTGAATTTTTCAAAATGTCAGCTTTGCAAAACAACCTTTCTCCAACTTTCCTACTTTTCAGCTGTGGCAGGCAGCACAGCGTTTGTCATTTTTATGTCTTTTTATGTCACAAGTTATAATACAGTTAGGGTGAAAAGAAGGAAAAGCATTTAATTACTGGGAAATAATAAATGTCCAGGAATCAGAATATTTTAAGAGTCTCAGTCACTGTTTTACAGAAAACTGTTTCTCTTTTAAAGCTTTTGCTGCTTCACATAGATATGATTAATCAGACATCTTATGCTCAGGTTCCTTTTGCTACCATGATAGCTTGCCTTAATGCAAAATGGGCTTGTAAGAGCACCACAAGTAGTATATTTTGGTTCTAAATGTAATTCAATTTGCAGGAAGGCTAAAACCCCGCTATAGGGAGAGGAGGTCTTGGAGCTGAGCCCACATTTTTTGCAGGTATAGCCTTGATCCCCTAAAAAGGTTCATTGCAAACTGTTGAAAAACAAATACTTGTGGGTAAAAAATTCTGTATTATTTGCTTTAATTACTCTCTCTCGATTGTATTGTGATATTGCTTTATACTGTAGGCTGTGGCCCCACTTACCCTGAGGTTGCTTGTTTGCCAAAATTTTCAAATTGTTAGACCCAGAATATCAGCTGTTTGTCACTCAGGATAGCAGCCAGGTTGTAGGATATTTCCTGTCTTGTTTAAGCTTATAAATAACAGTTATTCTCTTCAGAAACATTCAGCGAACCTCCGCTGTCATGAAACAGAGAATGTTTAACAGACAGAAAATAGCTTAACACAATGACCTACTTTGGGCTTCTGTTTTCATAAGGTACTTTAATTTTTGGAGGTCAGAGTTGACATTCGTCAAAGTAGCTTGTGTTTTCAAGAGCAGTGGCTGTTTTCCCCACTAGAAATGAGATCCCTTCTCAGTATGTCAACTTACCCCCTTCTGGTACCATTTATTGCTCCTGAAAAATCTTGGCCCAGTGACATAAGTAAGAATTCTTCTGAAACATTAGCTCTTACTAAGGTCCCCTTCCTCCTTCTGCTGCAGCTCGTTACTCCATGTCTGTTCACCATGGTCAGGGAAGGAGATTATTCCCTCTCTCTATGCAGGAATGATTTTCATCACTTTCCTCCTCCATCCTCTTTTCCTTAGACCAAGCAACCCCATTTCTATCTGCCTTTGTAGGTACCTGCTCACCTGATTTTTTCTCTCTGGGTTTTCTCCACAGGATCCCCTTTTTTGGAAGTGCAGTGCTCAAACTCAGCTGCAGACTTGCCACAGCTGAGCAGTGTGAAAGGATTATCTCAGCCACTGCAGCCTCCATGTCTCTCTGCACACTGCAGAGGGGTGTTCACCTCTTCTTGTGACAAGGTGTCACAGCTCGTGATGATATCTTAGGGCTGAGGATCAAAATGGTTTCCTGAAGAACTCTCTCTCGCTCCTCTTTCTCATTCAGTATTTGTACAGTGGATTATTTCTGTTTAAGGATAGTCCTTGGCACTTGTCCCTGTGAATTTTATTCTTTTCAGACTTTTTTTAATACGTCAGGACCGTTTGAATTTTAATTTTATTCCCCTGTATATTTGAGGGGCTTTTACACCTTGACATTGTCTGAAAACATATGAGCATATGTTCTTGTCAGTCTCACAGGCTGTAGTCGTAGACAATCAGAGTAAGGCTCTTTGTAGGGCTCCATTTTGACCTCAAGACATCAGAAGCTGTTCCCCTCACACAATTACTCAACCAGCTTCCACCCACCCCTAAAGTTTTCCCAAGACCACCTTTCCATAGTTTGCTTATAAGAATATTAGGCAGGACAACCTAATGTTACATCTCGAGTAGAAGAATGTATATTTGCTAAAAAGATGTTATGTTTTTTTGAAGTGTTGGCCCTCTGCAGTGAGCCAGGGGCTCCTGAGGTGAGCACTTCTGTGATGTTCCCTGCTCTCCTGCTGGGCTGACTGGTGGGAGGCAGCACTCAGCAGCTCTTCCCACAGGCACCTGCAGAGAACAGAAATGTTTTAATGGGGGCTGGAGAAGGGACTGTTTTGTGGGTTCCAGACCGGCGCTTCTGATCTCCCACAGAGCAGAGGTTCTAATTGAAGTGGCGAGTGGGGTCGGACAGACCTGCTCCTCCTCAAAACAGGTTCACGTTTGGGTCTGTGTGGAAAGTCAAGCTGCAGGTGTTGGGAGGTGTGGGGAGGGACACACGGAGCTGGACACCAGGCTTCTCCAAAGGGATTGTGCTGAGAGCCGTGAGGCACCCCTGCCCTCTGCGAGCATAGGTTCAGGCTGCAGCACTCAGGCAGCATAAACCCACCTAGTGTTTTTTCACATGGTGGCTTCTTCTCCAGGGTAAATATTTGTGTCATACAGAAGGTTAAGAAACACAAAATGAAAGACTGGCCAACCTCACAGATGCCATAATGTCTATCAGAAAATCAGGATGCTGCATTCAAAGTGCTACCTTAGGCTGTGTGAGCACAGGGAAGCATCAGGCTATTACTGCACTTATTCTTTGTAAGAAAAATGGGCCATTTGGGTGTGGATGGTGCGATGCTAACTCTACCATCTGGGTATAACTATTAGAACAAAATGTCTGCAGCTGAAAATATTGGATCTGTGAAATTCCTGCTTTTGCCAACTGTTTGCTTACTTTGGTGGGGAAGTTGTCAGTGCTGCATTTCTTTAGAGGAATAAACTATAGTATTTCCCCACGAGGTTCCAGCCCCGCTGAGAGGTCTGAAGCAGGCCTCTAAATTTACACTGCCCTTTTCCAGTACATCCCAGCTGACAAACATTTCCAAATAATGATGTTGGAATTGTGGCTCCCACACATCTGGGTGCTGTGTCCCTTTGCCTGGCTGACATTGAACTGTTACCTCCTGAAGTCTGTCCTTTGGTCACTTTTTGTGACACATCCTGTGCTGTGGGGTTTCCACAGACACTGTAGGTCTCTGTATTGCTGTTGGACATGCTCCTGAGAGTCTCTGACTCCTCAAGTTCAGTTGCACAGGCCAAAATATTGGGCTTGGAGCAGAACCCACCCCAGCATGGCCAGAGGTTAAAAACAGTGTTGTGCTGAGCAGGTGGAGAGGTGGGAAGTTTTCATTTGGAAGAGTCAGAATAGTTTGAGAATAAAACAGCGCATTCTGTGCTGTTTTATTAAAAATCCACAGAGCTGTGGATTTTTCTCAATGCTTAATCCTGTGTATGAAAAGTGTTATTTGTCAACAGTAGGTTAAAGGAAACAACGTACTTGAGGAGCTGCTGAACAATGAAACTGGGAGGTAGTGATGCAGATCAGCCATTAATTAGAGTTTGCTGCCTCGAGTCTTTCTGTGCCCTACAACTGCCATCTGAAATAGTTTATTTGTGTGGAACACAATCGCTCCTTTTCTTTTTTTTTAATTTTATTTTTTTCATCCTTGGACCAGTAATTGCAGTGTCTGTGGCATCATGTCCCTGATCTGGGAAGCAGGGTGACCATTGCTTCTAGGCAGTGCTCGTGAAGCTTTTTTCACTGACCGTGTGGATCTGTGCTGGGTGGGATGGTGCAGGAGAGCCATGCTGGAGAAGTGCCTCTCCTGGATCAAGGAATTCTTCTGGAGCCTTCAGCACTTGCTGCCTTGCCTTCCCTTGCCTGATGTTGAAATACATTCATGTATGATGATACATTCATGTATGATGACCAGCCTTCACTGCAGAGGCTTTTCTCTTTCAAGGGGAAGAATCCACTGTGCCCTTTTTTTTCAAGTTTGTATAGCTTTTCTTTTCTCTAGTTTTGAGGAGTTTTTTTCAGTTTTCTGTTTGTGTTTATTTTTGGTTTTCTGAAAAAGCAGCAGAGGATTTTGTGTGTACAGCAGCAGAGTTAAAATGATCAAAACAGTAGGATTTAATTACAGATTGGCAAGTCAATAATGTTATTTATAACACACGTGTTGTATGAGCAGTTTCTATTTCTTAGTCAAATGCTCTTTTCCTACCTGTCTGAAAGTCATTCCTGTATTTCCAAATTCTGGTTTAGCTCACTAATGGTAACAGTTTTTATTGGAAGGTTACACCAATATAGGACTTTTCATTTCTTTCTCCTTTTGCAGGCATGAAAATAATAGTAATAAAAACATTTTAGATTTGCACAGTTAAGGATGTTGGTTCATTTCTTCTGTGAAAACTGGAGAAAAAAGGACAGAAGCATCAATTTCAAACTCTAGCCCCTGGGATAGCTACAGAATATTGTCTTCAATTTAAGAGGAAAAATTTTAGAAATTCCCGAGGGAAGTTTCAGTATTTTTTGGACTGAATCATTGAAGTGGGATATCAAAGTCTTTTTTTTTTTTTTTTTTATTTTTAAATAAAAGAGCTCAAAAGCTTCAAGGAAAAAAATGTGTTAAATGTAGAAAAGAGTAGGGAATGCTGTAAACATAGCAATTGTAATTTAAACCCAACTTTATAAAAAGAATATTTTCATGTGTATTTTTATTCCATTACCTTTTGCTGCAGTAAATACTCCTGCATTTCTCCACATCTTGTACGAGTCTTCAGAAACCAAATGTTTATGCATGTATTGGATTGCAGCCTTCTTTGAGGTGGAAATCAGCTTTTGAGAAAGACTGTGCAACACTGTCTGTTTAGTGGAGGAGGCTAAAGGGGGCATTGCTTGTTAACTGAAAGTGCAAGAGGTGCATTATTTCTTTTTTGGTATTGGGAAAGAGCTGTGTCTGCTGCTTTGTGGTAACTTTTTTTTTTTTTTGGAAAGACGATGACTGCTTTTTCTCCTTTGATTTTTAAGATTTGATAAACCAATACCAAGAGTAAATACATATTTATTTTTGAAAATATCCTGCTGTTACACTTTTCATAGGCTGTGCACACAGATGAGTAATCACAATATTAAAAAAAAAAAAACACACCTCTGATTTTCCCATAATGGTAGCTAACTTTAATCAAAACTTCAAAACATTAATGTTATATTAAGAGCAATCACATTTGCCTTCACAGGACAATGTGGGTATGAATAAACCAGTTTCTTAGGGAGCTGAAGACAGCAAGATCCCTCCTGGGGCGAGGAGCCAAGGTGCATATTAGTTGTTTAGCCAATAAGCAAACTTGCAAGTTAATAAGACCACTTAATAATTCTGTTTTAGAGCTGAACCTCTGCTGCAGTGGTGGGAGGCCCAAGGTCTCGAGGCACGGCGGTGCTGGAGCCCCGTCCCTCGGAGGAGCAGACAGCAGGAAGATGAAAGATCCTCCCCAGAGCCGCTGTGATGTGCACATCCAGAATGGGAACAATAAATAATTACTGGGTGGTTCTTGCACAGATCTCCAAGTGCTTCTCAGAGAACAGGAGGTGGATTTTTTTCCCCTCACCATCACACAGAGGGCGAAGCATTTTTCTTCTTCTAGCTCCACAGTAGCCTGCAGAGCATCCTTTCCCCAGCCAGAATGTAAAGGAGCACCTAATGATTTGAGGTTAAGATAATGTTCTTTGTTCTCCTGGCCCCGGGGAGCCTTTGACAAATGGTTTAAAATCGGAGCCTTCAAGACTTCCCCTGCTTGCCTGATGAAGCAGCTGTTATTTTTCTGTCTGCTGGTTTTGGCTGACAGAGGATCTCACGTTGTCAGTGTCTGTAGCTGTGCAGCACCCTCAGGAGTCAGAGACTTGCTGCTGTTTCTGTAGTGCCAGTGGAGGCCAGGATAGGAACAACCTACCCAAGGGAGCAGAAAATTTTGTGGAATAGCAAGAAAATTACGCCCGGGTCTTCTGGGTCCCAGATCTTGCTCCAGCCACCAACAAATTCTTCTCTGAGAATTATATCTCTCCTCTCCTGTTGTAGCTTGCTGTCCAAAGTTACTGTATTACAAGGGATGTGGTAAAGTAAATTAAAAAAAAAAACAACACAAGAGACCTAGGAGTCAATGAACGACAGGGCTTCTGGAAAAACTGAGGTTTTAACTTGGGAAATGAGGTTCTCTTTATCAGGTAAAGATCAGAGATGGTTTGGCTTTAGTAGATGAAGTCCAGGAATGCAGGAAACACGTATCTATTTCCCTTTGAGAGATGCTCCATTATAGATTTTGTGCAGTACTTTTTCAAAGGCAAATTATTTCAGCTGGACCATTCAGAGCTATAATTAAGAAGTAAACTTTTGGTTTTGGTCTTACATCCAAAGAAGGCTGTTGTAGAATTACAGCAGGTACTGAGAAAAGCAACTCAAATGATTCAGGTACATAGAGCTGCTGCTTTATAAGGAGTGTCTAAATTCAAGTCTGAGACTTCATTTGGGGAGCTGAAGGCGGTGTGATTACCATTTGAAAAATCAGGAAGGCGATGGATGAGTTGAATTTAGAATTACTGATCACTAAATGCTGCGATGCTAGAGCAAGGGGCACTTGGTGAAATAAGTACAAGATTGATTTGTAAGAGATAAAAGAAAGGATTTCTTTGCACAGGAGGTGGTGAACACCTGGGACTCACTGCCTTGTGAGTCTGAAAAGACAAGTACTGCCAGCAGGCTCAAAAGCGTTTGGCCAAGCTCAGTGGAGGACAGGTTCATAAATGGCTAGAAAGGGACCTGACATCCCCAAAGCAACACCTGTGGATAGAGGGGGATGTTGAAGGAGAAGCCAGGCTACCTCCTCTCCCTAAGGACCAGAGCTTTTGCCATACAGACTGGACTGCCAGGCCACTGGCGTGTCCCAGCTGGACATTGCTGGTACTTAATAGACACACTGGACACTTTCCACAAGTGCCCAATTCACATGCAGTTAGTGTTGCCACTGCCCACAGCATTTTCTTTGTTAGGCATTTGTTTTACACTGGGAAGGAGACAAAAGCTGCTTAGAATCCTGAAAGTTTTCTGGTTTTCTGTGTAAATGCTTATCCATTCCACAATCCACCAGGAAGCCTGTTACCCATTACCCTGCTTTGGCAGAAGTGTTGCAGTTGCCCACACAGGGCGCAGGAGGTACCACCAAGTGTCTCAGGTGGCTCCAGCTGTTGTTCTTCTAGTAAAAATGGAGGTGAATTCAGTGATAGTGAGAA
Organism: Mystacornis crossleyi; assembly: GCA_013400655.1. Taxonomy (NCBI): domain Eukaryota; kingdom Metazoa; phylum Chordata; class Aves; order Passeriformes; family Timaliidae; genus Mystacornis; species Mystacornis crossleyi. Next base: position 56,809 of record VYZQ01065178.1, on the reverse strand, counting down.
CAAATTACTCTCTAAGTTTTTAGGGCCAAAAAGGCATCCTCACATTAGGAACTTTTCTTAGCTGCCCTGACAGGTATTTTGTCTGTCTCCTTGAAAACTTGAAAGCTTGCTGTGTAAAATTGTTATGTATTATCTTTAACAAGTGACTTGGAATTCACTCAGAGTTAACACACCAGACTTCCCAAAGATGTGAAAGTTTCAGGCAAATATAATGAAAATAAGTATTTATCACACAGTGCTGTCATCCCTTGTCTTAAAAACGTCAGGAAGCCCTTTCATGACCTTTCTTGTGAAAAGGTAATGAGGAAAACATTTCTTAGCTTTTTATGCGTTTCTAATCAAAATGATAATGTGAAAAAGCAGTTGACTTTCTCACAGTATGTTTTATTTCAGTCCTTTCTGCTAGTTTTGTGCAACTGCTAATATCTCGTTATCATCATATTCTCCTGTCAAGATTTCAAGGCAGGAGGGAGCTTTCTGACAGGGCAACCTTACTATTGCCTGGGGAAGCATATTTTTAGTTTCCCAAGATAATGCACACTTTCTTTTTAGATTCTGCATATTTTGAGAAAAGATCTTAATTAGAGTTAGTTCTGAACATGATGAAAGTGCAAAACCTGTTTGTTTCAGTTTTCATGCACTCCATTTTTTTCAAAACATTTTGAATACTGTAAACTAGCAAGAAAGAGCAGAAAATACTCTTCTAATTAAGTAACATACTAAATATTCCCTTTGCAGTAATTCTCCTATTTTAGCAGTTATCCCTTTTTCTCACTCCCAGCTGGGAACATATTCTTCTGTTCTTCATTATGCCCTAGAGAGTGTTTTGAGCCTAACTGGTGGAAGGACAGATCATTTCAGGGCTTGTCCTGTGGGCTTTTTTGAGGCATGAGACTGTCTAAGTGGGACCCTGGCAAAGCTGCAAGTGAATCATGTTCAGTGGCAATATGTGCTTCTCTCAGAACTGGAATGATTTTGTAGGGGAGGCTGTTTCAGCAGAAGTTACTTTGGGGATTTTCTAACTCTCTCAGGACAGTTCTGCTGATGCACTATCTCAGCTTTTTATTTAAAAAATACATTTTGCTTTGAATATTTTCCTTTGTAATATACATTAAATTTTTCTGAGGGCAAATCAAAAGGAAATATTTACATTTGCTGAAATGAAATGCTTCAAGTGATCTGAAAATGGGGATCTGGATTTTTTGCCAGAGGAATTTAAATTTTTGACTTTCAGCTTAAAAGACAATGAAGTCAGACTTCAGATTTTCCAATCTCCTGAAAGCGGGTCTTGCAGGCTTCACCTAACACGGTTATGAAACTATTATATCCCATGTTTTCTCTCTAAAGCAGCTCTACAGCTGGATTATTTTCTCATCTACAACAACATGTTTTCACTTACTGGTTCAGGAAACTAGGCCAGATAATACTAATGATTTAATCCTAAATCAAAATGTCACTTACAAATTTATCTCTCTCCTGCAGCAATTCAGTCCTGTGTGTTGGAGATATTTCACTGGCCAAACCAGTCAGTACAGAAAAGTGTTGGGCCAGCAGAACTAGCATAGCTATTTTGGCACTCTCTGGATGCAGCAGGATTTGTCAGAAGAGCTTGTAAATACATAATAATGATAAAATCTCCCGTGCCTTTAGGGCTGTGGTCCTCATACTGCACCGCTGAAGTTCGTTGGGGCTTTCGCTGAAAAACAGTATCTCCTATTGTTTTTAAATCAGGTGAGCCCTGGGTAGTTACACTGTGCTAGTGGTAGTAAAACTAACAAATACTCATATTTCTTGCTGGAGTGGCCAGCCTTGGAGTCCCCGAAAATGCTGTCTTATCTGCCTCCATTTTTTGGTTTAGGAGAGACATTCTCTTCTGAGACAGTTTCAAGTTTCCTACATGATTTTTTTTCTCTTCCCAGTGTTAAAATTGATTTCAGGAATTAGCCATCTCAAGGTGGCTTGTCACTGAGTCATTTGTTGGATTTGAGTCTTTTGTGATGTCACATTGAAAAAGTTAATGAGTAATGCACTTCTTCTGTCGTGCAAGTGAGAACACCAACTGTGCTGTGACAGTAACACCTCCCCTTCCACCGGAGTCTGCAGCACATGGTGCAGCACTGGAGTCTGGGCAAGCCTTGGACAGACCATCAGATCCAAGCCTGCATCTCCCAGTGCTTTAGCAGGATTCTGCTAAATTCCACAGGCACTCAAGAAAAGCATTTTCTTAGGCCCTTGACTTTTACCACGACCTCTCTAACCCACTTTCCCAGAGGAAGCTGCAGTTGGGAACAATACATGGCATTCTCAATGCATGCTCATCAGTTTTTTTGCCTCTCAAGAGGCCAGAACTCCGACACTCTGCACAGACCACTTCTACCAGCTGTTATGATCCGAATTAACACAGAAGACCAAAGGAAACTAAGCCTCTGTGAATAAAATGATCCAACCCAGAAAGGTTTGACATACACCCATAAAACATGGTGAAAACCAAATGAGGTTAGATATTGGTACCAAAATACTTGATATGTTTTATTTAATAGTAAAAGAGGTAAGGAGAAAGAGAGAAAGAAAGAGAGAAAGAGAGAGAGAAAGAGAGAGAGAGAGAGAAAGAGAGAAAGAGAGAGAAAGAGAGAGAGAGAGAGNTCTTCTTGGTGGTGAGGGTCCCCTGCAGCCCTGCTGCCAAAAAGTATAGAATTCAGTGGATTAATATACATTTGGGCCAAGTGAGAACACCCCCGTGTCTTCCCTGGGGAGGGCAGGTTTGACACTGTCCCTTGCAACACTGTGGATCTGCTGCATCATGTTGCAGTGCTCTGGTGCAGGGTCTGGGGACCCTTTGGGGGACCTATCACGGGCCATGACACCCCTCTGTCGTTCACGTGGATGCGGCTTTTCCCAGCGTGTAGGGCCCCTCAGCTGAGCTGGTCTGCACAGCAGAGCGTGGGCGTTCACTGCCTGTCACCAGAGGCTTTTTCACTACACACCCAAAGCCTCTCTCCCCCCACCCTTTGGTGTGAGGGTCCATTTGAGCCTGGCAGCTGATAGCCCCGAGGCTGTGGTCTCTGCCACGAAGGTGCTAAGCTTGATCCCTCTGTGAATGTATTCTTCTCCCCTCAGCCCAGACCTGAGTCACTTCATCTTATCAATGTGCAGTCCAGGACCCCATTCAGGGTTTTAGTGGTTTTCTCTGCAGCTTTTATACAGTTTTGCTATAACAGGCAAAAGTCCTTAATGAAGATGTTTAAGCCATAAATTCTAACATTTCCGTCTCCGACACCAGCAGCCTCAGTTCACCTCAGATTTCACCTTGTTCTTCCTGAACTTCGCAGGGACAGAGACTGCATGGGTGCAGCTTTCCCTCTGCTTAGTTCTTGTTCGAGCTGAAACATCCTGCAGCACTAAAGTTGGGTGTTTGTGATTACTTGACAGGAGCAATCTCTCTGCTGGTTTATTTCTGACACCATGTCATCAAAGCTCTCCTGAAACAATATGCACTCACATGGGAACAGCAGCATGTTCCCAGTACATGGGCAGGCTTCTAGTCCTGATGTGCTGTGGGGTTTGTTCTGCCTTGTTATAAGGAACTACAAAGCAAGCAACCTGCCATTACAGAAATGGGGTGGCAGCATGGAATATTAGTAGCTGCTTCCTGTTGGTAGGATTTTTCCAAGTACGAAAGAATCCAGATTTGGAAGATCTTCAATTTTGCCTGAAATACTGTGGAGGAGGGCTGTGAATGCTGCAGCAACAAAAGCCTAACTTCATTCTTTGCTTTAATTCTGAAAGATAAAGCCCAGACATGGGGAATGAGCTTTTACTAGAAGTAACAGAATAAACTGGGCACAGAAAAATTTTGGAAGGAACATTTTTCCAGTAATAATGCTGCAGACTTCAGAAGTGTCAAAAATTCTTTGTCCTGATTTACTTGAATTTGCCCAGAGAAAGCAGTTGGGGAAGGGACTGTTCAGATTGTTTTGCAGGTGTCAGTGTTATGCCAGCTCCATCTTCTAAATGGCTTTTCTGTGCATCCTGGCATACATAACCTGTTCCAGAGCAGAAAATTTCATGTTCAGTTATGCTGAACAGTTAATGTTTGTTCTCCAGGAAAGTGCTTTCATGAACCATTAAGTCGACACTTACTTTATGTAGCCCATTTGATTCTAAAAAAAAAACCCCAAGACCCAGAAATCAAAAGCTCTGTTCCAAGCAGAGTGTACTGATTGTGTTCACACTGCCGCTGTGCCCAGGTGTGGCATCAGGCAGTCCTGCAGCAGAGGCCATTTCCAGAAGGAAGGCAGGGACCATCCAGTACGAAAGCAGCTTTGCTGCAAGTATCCCTAAAGGGCAGTTGGCATTTATCCTGATGGATAAGTCTTTCTCCTGAATGGTGACGTGTGACCTCTCGCAGAGAAGGGCGAGTACATTGAAAGGCAGAAATAACCTGCCCTGAAGGGCAAAGCTGAAGACGTAGGGCCGGATTTGCAAATGCTGTAAATAAGCACGGCTCCTCGGGCTGGAGTGCCGTTCTAAGTCCTCAGCACTGATAACGTAAGAGCACTGATAACGTAAGGGCACTCACGTGCTTCTGGTTTAAAGGTGCTCTGATTTAAGCCACACACTGCTGGCCTCCAGTGGGCCAGGTATAGCCAAATTCTAGTGAGCCACCAGAGCTGTCTCACAGCCCTGTTACCTTGGCGAGTGTGTGGAAAACTAAAGGGTAGGGCTGCCTTGGGAGCATTGCACCACCTATGGAATCCCTGTGAAACAGGCATCTGGTGTGAGATAATAACCTCAGTGGTACAGCCCTGGCTGGCACAAGTGTTTAAGGGCACCCTAGATACAGAGCAAAAGGTCTTAAAATAACTTCCTGGACTTTGCAAGCCAAAGTTCATTGCTCCCCAGCCTCATGGTGTCAAGACCACAAAGTGTCACCTGTAACTGAATGCAAAGGCAGACTGAGGTCTGGAGAAAAAGTCAGTCTGTTACTGATACTTAATGACACCTTTCCAATGCTTGGGGCGTTTAGGGAATGAATAAGGGATGGGGCTTTTGTTCCTTTTTATTTAAACTTCCTTTTACATTGGAAAGTGTCACTTTTGAATCCGGGTGTGATTTCTGGGAGAAACTTAAAAACACCATGACCCTCAGAGGAAAAGAAACCTCAATTAGAATCAGCAATATCAACAGAGGAAATTGAGAATGTAGTATCATGTCTTCCAAGTGGCAAAGCATTGAGACCAGATGGTTTCAACTCAGTTTTGCAAGTACTCACAAGAACATCTGGTTCCTTGAATGCATCAGCTGTTTCACCTCTTTCTGAGATGTAGTAAGTTACTTGTTCCTCCTGGTGCCAGCTCTTATACATAGTCCTAACAAAAGGCTAAAATCAGTGTGCAATCCATAACTACTTATGCCTGTGATTTGTCAAGAAATTGAATCTTACAAGTAACAATCAGCTTTATTTCTTTCGGTCGGTAATAACATCAGGGAAATGCTGTACCTCAGCTGTGGGGAAAACTTTCCAAGAGCCTTGCTTTGATGAGATGTGTTCCTGGCTATACACCCCTCCATATTCATGGCACTGTGGACTTTTCAGAAGGCTGTTTTAATTGCTTTGGAATATAAAATTCAATCTGAATTTTAAGAGGGAGAAGGGAAATTCTATGTGGAAGCTACTTTTTATAGATTTTGAGTGTTTTCTCATGATCTCTGCCTTCTTTCATTGTTCATCATTCTGTACTATGCAATGAAAAGAACGCTGAGAGAGCTGGTGGTACTAAAAATTGCCTTGGATTGGTTCTTACCACCAAATACCTTTCCTTTGTGGCCTTTGCACCAGAAATACTGTGAGCAGATTGCTGCCAGTTTTGGTTTCTGGCCTAGAAACCTCACCGGTGTGCCAAAACCAGTATTAAGCACAAAGCCTTGGAGTGTCATATACTATAGCTGTAGCTTTCCTGTTTCAAATGTGCTGTCTTGAGTGGTAATGGGATGGATTGCAGATTGCCCTGGGCTGAAGTGAGAACACACTCATTTTGCAAAAGGAGTGTATATACAAGGGAGAAGGAAAAAATGGGATGTTTTATGGGGTTTTTATTACCAAAAACCTCCAGTCATAAATAATGGGTATGGTATTTGAGCCAGTCTGTAGGAAGGAGGAATCAATGTGAGCTTCATTCTGGAACTGCGTCCTGTGGGTTTTCCCTGTCTGTGCTATATAAATGCAGAGTATTTCAGAACTCAGAGTTCCCTGCACAACTGCCCTTTTCTCTCCCTCTTTCTGTTTTGGTAGATGCAAGTTGCTCTTTCTGCTTGTTGATATAAATAAACCAAAGAAAAGTGTAACAATTAATTTGAAAAACTTCTAAGGTGTCATATTTGATTTACATATTTAATAGAAGGCATGGGCTTGTGTCCTTTGGACAATGTACTTTTAGCAGAGCTTGTGACATTTTGGGTTGTGGGGTTTTTTTGAGCAGTGCTATGTACTCTTGGAATAAAGTAAAGCACAAAATTGTTCATACAGCCAGGAATTGATCCAACAATCTATGAAGGTAGCAACACTCGCATGCGTAAGTGCATTTCATCCAGTCCTTTTGCTACAGCAGTAGTGACATCTTAAACTGGAGAGGTTTTGGCAAAGGCTCCCAAGCACTGGGTGTTTCTTTATTTTGTTGTTATTTCTCCATTTGTTTTTAATGACAACCTCTGGCACTCTGACAGATGCCTTCTGTTTGCTACTCCAGAGAGCAGGCATGGCCCCTGAGAGCTTGGCAAGACAAGAAAGAGGGTATGTGACAGGTGCTAGAGCAAAGGACATCATATCTGTACTGAGGTTATCTCTACAATATGAATCCCTTAGAGAAGCTTTGGAAAAGACCACTTGCCTGCCTTAACCAAAAATGGGCATTCAAGCCCATGCCAGAGGCTGTTGTCCTAAATAAACTAGTGCTTGTGTCTTCTCACATCATTTTCCATTCCCAACAACTTTTAAATTAGGTCCAATCTATTTATCTTCCCCCCCCCACCCGTCTCCCACACCGCCCTCGTC
>VYZQ01065178.1:37187-49748 GCA_013400655.1 Mystacornis crossleyi | reverse complement strand
CCCGCCCCTTGCTTAGACCTTTTAGAGGAATAATTTTTCATTCTTCTCAGACAGCTGAGTTGGAAATGGAGTTTTGAAGGATGATGGTCCTGTCGGTGATGGAGAAATATGGAGTGTCAGAGTACGATGAAATATCTTCCAGTTACTCTGGCTTTCTCTGTGGGAAGCTGGCTAACGGCCAATTGCACTAAGCCCTGGAATAGTCCCTAATGAGTGAAAGCTCCCACTCCTGAGAAGAGGTCAGCAGGTGTGGCTTAAAATCTGTCAGAAATGAAAATACTGTGTGCTTCTGTAGGTTTGTGGGTGTGCAGAGTGGTCAGAAAAGAGAATTTGAATTCACTGAGAAGAGGGGACACTTTCCAGTGACCTCATTTTGACATCTAAACCCACCAGTGCATTCTCCATCTTCCCCAGATCTGAGCAGTTCTGAAATTCTGGTTTGCCAGCTGATTGCCACAAAATAGTCAGCAACGGCTTTTAGGGAGAGGCAGCTGAAATTTTACATAAGTTTTGTGTCCCATAAAGTTGCAAAGTCTCTGGGACTGATCATCTGGCATTTCAACTGCTGTGTGCATAAAGAGATGAAATTCCTATAAAAGGAGCCACATTTAGTAAACTGAAACAAACTGAAATTCAAAGAAACCAACTCTTTTGTGGTATAATAACATTCCACCTAGACCCCTTCTAGGTTTTTCTCCTTGATTATAGGCGTTATCTGCTTCATTAATTTAAGTACTGTTATTGTATCAATCAAGTACTTTTCCAGTTCCTAATTGCCAGGCTGGGAGCTGATAACTAAGTTGTCTTGGCTAAGAAACAGTTCAGGAATGACAGTTATTTGGGTATTAATTAATTTTCCTAAAGGCCTTGATTATTTTAAAATCCACATGAGTATCTTGTATTTTTCTTTGCCTTTTGGAGCATTTGATTGGCCTTTAAACGGGTCACTTTATTTTGTACTGGTAAGTAATATATTAATAATATACATGAGCACTGTTTTTCAGCAAATAAAAAGTTCAGCAGTGGTAGAAATATTTTCGGGTTACCCAGGATTATTTTATATTTGTTTCAAATGAAAATATTTTAAAGAGCAGTTCAGTCAACACAATAGGTATTTCTGCAGAAGGTGATGATAAAACCATTGCAGTAGAGTTAAATCTAGTTGTTATTTGAAGGGCGTGGTGGCTGCTTGTGCTGCTCGTGGCATTAATTTCTGGTCCTTGGTGGAAACTCTAATAGGCCAAAGTAAGAGAGACATTTCAGGTCAGGTCATCCACATGGATTTTTCAGGTTTTAAGTGATACACAAGGAATTCACACGTGCAAAGAATCACAGCAAATACGTGAAAACATTTGAGAGCAACAGCAAAACATGTTTGTAGTCTCTGAGAAATCTCACTTGCATGGGGAATGAAGAACTCAAAGCCTAGAGTTAATTTTTCATTACAAGTTTCACCCCTTGCATATTACACCTATCTGGCACCACCAAAAGCCACACTCAGGCCAAAATATTGACTGTGATAATGTGCATAATTAGGCCAGGCTTTGGTTGTTAGTACACTACCATGTAAGAAGACTTGTTGTATTTTATTTAGAAGGATGCTGACACATACACAGGGTTTCCTAGAAATTCATTAGTCCAAAGCACAAGGTTAATTACACAATGTATCAACAAACCAACAGAAACTTCTCAAGTCAGTACATCTTTCTGCAAATCCAGAGCCAAGTTAAAAGTTCAAGACTCTTCTCTCTTTAATATGTATTTTTTAAACAGTGAGAGAGAAGCACAGAAGTTGTTGGTGTTACCATCCCATCCAGTTTCTGCCGTGCCTCCTGTCTGACCCAACAGGCTCTTCACAACAGCCAGGCAACGTATTCACCCTGAGTAAAGCTCGGCATAACCCTCAGCCAGGGGAAGCACATGAAAGCTCTCAGGGCAGGTCTGCTTTTTAGTTCAATGTCTTGCTTCCTCAGGAAAAGAGTTTTGGATATTTAATGAACAGTTCAAAATTATTGGAAAAAATTCTAAGGGGAAGAAAATCATGTTTTTGGTATCCCGTTTTTATAGAGCCCTATCTACTCTCCAGCTTCTCTGCATCCAGGATACTTGCATTAAATTAATTTCTGAGCTGGGTATTACTGGAGGAATAATGATAATAATGATAATAATAATGATAATGATGATAGTAATAATAATGATAATAATAATAAAGCATAGTATACCTCAGAGGGAAAAAAAATCATCTTGAAGTTGCCTTCAACATAGCTCTGTATTTTGTGGGATAATGGCAAATGCTGCTGATAAGCAAAACTTCCCTCCATCAGTGGGATGTGGGTTTATCATTTTCTGATAGGTGCAGTCAGTTGTGTATCTGTGTTCATGGCTGATTGATAGCCCATATAAAAGCTGTACCAAGGGAAATGCTTTTGCCTATGGTGGCTTCTTCTTTATTGGATTTTTAAGATACAAATTTAATAAATCTCAGTTTTAATTAACAAAGTAAATATAAAACTGAGTTATGGGTTTAAAGGTAAAATGTACAGGAACCCCATGACTGCACAGAAGATCTGAATTTTTTTTTCAGCCTTGAGACATATTTAGTCTTCTGTTTGTTCTTGTCTGGCAGAAACATTTCATATGCTAGGAAAGGTTAATTGTTCTGAAAAGAAATCAGAATCACTGAAGGAAAAAATCCTTAATTTTTAATTATAGGTGGTTGTTTATCATCGTAAGGTTGTTCTCCTGTGTATTTGATGTGTGGCCATATTCTTCTTCTGTCTTATTGTAAAAGAGTGCAATGAGTATCTTTATGGGGTTTTTTTCTTAACTGAGTGTCATGGTTTGACGCTGCTTTAAATGCCAAACACACCCAATTTAATTATGTGTATAAGTGGAAAATGGATTCATTAAGGAAAATGTAAAGAAATTTCAGGGCAAAACAAGGTTCACACTTAAACAGTTGTAATATAACAGAAAGTTTATTATTAACAGAATGGAAAAAAGGACGGATAAGAAATCAAAGCAAAACCTTTAAAACACCTTTTCTTTCCCAAGGTTCTTTTTCTTTACTATAAACTCCTCACAAGTGCAAACAAAACAAGAACATGGCACCTTGGTCAGAGCTGTACTTTTTAGAAGTCTTATTTATGCTTTAGGAAAAAAGAAGTTTCTTCTTTTGTGCCATAGAAGTCTGCCCAGAGAAACAACCTGTTAAAGTGAAAAAGGTATCTTTCCCATGAATTTCTCGCAGTTTTCCCATACTGCAAAATATCACGGGCCATAGGAGAAAATGGGATTTTAATTTTTAAGGATGAGTTATCTCAGTCTGAAAGCACAAATTCTTTACTTCAAGTCTCTTAACAACTTTTCATAACTTCTATATGGCCTGGCGTGGACCTTTCTTCGTAAGTCACAGACTGCTTAAGAATTTTTCACCCCGCCAAATTTTTCCAAATGGATTAAAGCCCCTTTCTATGGCTTTATAAGAAGCATCTTTTAAGCTTCACACTAAAAAGCACAGCAGCCTTCTTTTCCCAATGCTATAGCTGCCTTCCCATGTGGTCCTGTCCCATCCCCTCTGTCTCTGACCTTGGAATCGCCATGTTCAGCTTTGCCTCATGTGACTTGATTTTTCTCCTCTTTCCTTGCTGACTTGAAAGAAAAGGTGTTTTCATTGGCTGTAATGCGGTGTTTTCTTTGGCCTCGGCGAGGCCTGTGCTGGATGCAAAGGTGTCTCATCGGCTCCCGCCGGTCCCGGCAGTTCCACGACTTTATTTCAGCCACGTGGCCTCAGCCACAGGCTGCCTGCGGAGCAGGGAATGCTCGCCCCTGGGAGGGGACAGCTGGCCGCGCACTGCCGCGCTGAGGGGTCGAGGAGGAGGGCCTGGGCCAGACCCGGGCATGGGCCCGGGCCTTGGGACCCCCCACCCTCGACCACCCCTCAGCCTTTGGACCCAGAAGACATAAAGAAAATTCCCACCTTGCTTGGGCTTTTTATATGCAAAACCACAAAAGCAATTGGCTCGGAAACTTGTCAATCACGCAGGTTCAACCCATTACACTGAGATTTCTTTAGATCCCTCTGAGTCCCTAATATGCATCTGGCAGATTTAATTTTAATTTACAGTGAGGGTGCTACTGTGGCCTGCTGGCATTGCTGTGCTCGGGAGAAGCAGCTGGTGTCTGGTGCTTGCATTCCTCTGCTGGACCAGCTATCATCTCTGTGTCAGAGTTAGGCAACTAAACTCAAAGTTCAGGTTCAAACTTGCTTGGACTTAAAGCACCTCTTCCATAACTCAGGAGCAGGTGCAGAAGAGCAACTGCAAGAGAGGTGTGTCAGCACCCGTGGCACGGTCTGTTGGATCCTGGCGATGCTGCCAGGGCACTCTTAGAGCTGCCCAGAGATAATATTTTGCATCCCAGACTCATAAAAGTGTGAATCCAGAGATCTCAGAGTGGCTGCTGGAGCTCTGGGCACTTTGTCCCTCTTGTGCCTAGTGCTGGCATGCAGTCAAGGACATTTTCTCCTTTGTTCACATTTCAGGAAGGGGCAAGCTGGAGCTGGCTCGGGCTGAGCTGACACTCCTGCTGGTGGCAGGGCTTGGGTAGGGAGAGGAGCCTGAGTTGGGCTTGCTTATCCAAATTCTTGCTGTCAAACAATTCTTCTTTCCCGGTGAACCAGCCTACCCCTTCTCAGACAGTTTCACACAAGGCAAATTCACAGGAGAGATGGATACAGTGGGAGATGATGCTTTTCTGCTCTTACGCATCCTCAGTTGGGGCTCTGTTTTGGTTGTGATCTGTGCTAGGCCTGACCACTGGGCCCCATCCCAATGAAAGTGCTGCTTCTCTAACCTTGGGAAAGGCAGAGAAGGAATATTGTTTGTTATTTGCAAGAATTCCTCAGCAATCCTAAGCTATCCTGGAAGTACCTGGCACCTTTTGGGTGAAAAATAACCAAACATCTAAAAACTGCAGACTGGAGCTGGCAACACACATGCAGCCTGTGCAGTGCCCCAGTGGGAGTTTTGTTGAACCGTTCAGGGGTATTAAGCCAGAACGGTTAGACGGGTGAGCTTTGCTTTCAAAAAAAAGTGTCTTACAAACCCCCAAACCTGTAATTAAGTCCATAATTACTAGGATGGTTTTTAAGTGGGTGTTGGTCCAATTCATGTGAGAGTATGAGCTCTTTCCAAAGTGCACATGTACCAGCACCGTCGTGTCCAGAGATCACTCAGACAAAATGAGGAGACAGCCTCTAAGAAGGTTTGGGGAGGGTGGTTTGGGAGCCTTTTTCTTTTCTTCTCCTGTCATTGTGTTCATGGAATTGGTTATTTTCTCTGAGCACCCACCCAGGTGCTCAGTGTGTGTGGGACTGTGTCTGGGAGTCTGGCTGGTAAATTTGACAGGCTTTTTATTATCTTTATTTTCATTTAAACATTGACATCACATCTCATTGCTTTCTCTTGGCTGTAATTAAAGATCCTGTGGAATTAAGAAGCATTAAATTCCTTAAGATTTCAGCCTTGGGAATTTGCCCAGAGGCACACATCTTACAGGCCCTCACTAGGCTTCACTTTCCTGGAGTAACCTCCCCCTCCCCTGCTTTATCCAAGCCTTTGTGAAAAAGAACCATCTTTTCAGTTTTGCTAATTAATTGCTCTTGCCAGTCAACAGATGTTTTGTAGCCTTTGAAGACAAGGCATAGTGAGGTTTATAACTTCTGTAGCCTTACACTGCCTATGTAATTTGAACAAGGACACCTGAAGCTCAAGAGAAAGACAGGTTATTACAGATAAAGAGTTATAATAATTGAAGAACACCATGCCTCCCTGTATTGGATTGGATGAATATTTCCATCCCTTTACCAACATTTTTTTAAGTTCTGGACATGGTGCTCCGTGGTCTGAGAATGAAATTATCATTCAGGAGATCTTGTCGAATTATTTATTTGTTTATAATTTGTGATCTTAAAGGCTATGGTAAGAGAAACCACAAAGGTAACCTTGGGCAGTGCAGGGGAAGAGGTTCAGGCTTGAACCTGACTTAGCTGAGCCCTGAGGCTGGGAGAGGAGTTGCTTTGGTTCCCCCTCAGCAACTCTGCTCATACCCCGTAGGCTGTTTGACTGTTCACACACCCTTGTGTAGGGATATTTGGGAAGGCCTTTGGCAAAAAAATTACCTAGTCTTGTTCTTATTGCTAAGGATAGCAGTTAGTACAGCAGAATTGGTGGGTCAGGGCACTTGCTCTTCCCTCCTGTTTTCTACATTATTAAAAATGATCTCACTGAAACAAACACCATCAATCAGTGCCAGCTGCAGTTTAGCAGGAGTGTAGACAAGGACAAGCCACACATTTGCTGCCTGCCAGAGAGTGTTTGGGCTGGTTTAACTGCAGTAAAACACTGGACGCTAACCAACCCTTTTGCCAGGAAGAATACATATTCTGCTATGAAATATGACCAAGAAGGCAACCCACACTCCTGGATACAGAGCAGGAATGGGTCAGAAAATGCCACTACTGAGAGCTGAGTGTGTCCTGTTAGTGCAGACATAGGTCTCATTGTTTTACTTCCACGTTAAGACAGGCCACAGCATCTCTCCTGATCTACTGCAGCATCACTGAGAGCAGTTTGGGTTCACTGCAATTCCTCTGCTGGGGGAAGAAAGGAGTGTCTGGGGAGAATTGTTTGTAGCCATCAAAAGATTGATGGAAGGAAAGAAAGAAGAAGGTTTTCATTCTTGCTTTTCAAATGCCAGAATGGAGGGTGAAATGTTAAAATTAGGATTGGTGGAAGATGAGAAGGGCTCCTATTTAAGAGCAGGCAGAAGAACTAGGGAACACTTGAGGAGAGTTACGGTGGTCTTAAAACAGTGAATGAACTCACCCTGAACTATCTCTTCTGCTTAGGACTTTGTCACCCATTGCTTTAGCTCCCTGTATCCAAAGTGGTGACTTTGTCATTAATTCACGTGTGCTTATTTGCTCACCTGAATATCTGGTTCGAGGTTAATAGTTTAAAGAAAAATCGGCCTGAATTCTGGATTTCTTTTAAATAGCAGCCACATTTTAGTGGTTTCAGTATTACCTTGTGACAGATGCACAGAAAACAGCCATAAGGTCAAAAAGGTGTGGTCAAATACGACCATCACAGAAAGCATGTGCGTTTGGGGATGGAGAACTGTTAGCAGGAACACGTTACCTGTGTTACCACAGGGTCTGTGGCTCAGCAGCATGGACAGGCTCCCTGACACCTCATCAGATCTGAAACCTGATTGAAATGTGCATTCAAAAGCAAGAAGCAGGAGTGACAGTGACCTCTTAATAATTATAGCAGTTAAAGGGAAAAAAATAGGATTTGAGCTAGTAGCGGCTCAGACCTTCTCAAACCCATGAACTTACAAAGGCCTTACTGATTACTGTGATTAACATGCATGTTCCTCAGTTTACAGGCCTTCTTTTGGTTATCTGGTTGTGCCCAGCCACAGCACTGGGAGGACAGGTGCAATCCAAGGTCTTACAGATTGTACGAGCCAAGAAGACTCCCTCCACAGTTGTCTCTGCAGGAGGAGGATTTTCATGTCATTTGCCCAGTTTCAGCACAAGAGAGCCAGGGAAATGCAGAGGCACTTCCTACCTCAGACAAATTTCAATTAAAATTCCTCTTTGAAGAGTTGGCACTGTATCTCAGGAGAGGTTAACAGCATAGCATAGAAATGTGAAAGCATATTTGAACAGATCCCATCCAGAAATTTTAAGCTCAGCAGACACAGACTCCTCTTTCGAGCCCAGAGAAAAGATTAGTTGGGTTATGCTATTGCTGGAGCTGGCATAAAACCAGCTGCATGCCAATTACCAGCCCGTATGCAAATACTTGTACTGAAACTCAGGATGCAGCTGGACGTGGGTTTGGGCACCCTTCCAGGATTATTCCAAACCACATTATGACAGTTTTGAAAGAGAAGGGCTCTATAGAGCCAGTAATTTTTTTACAGCCTTTCAGAAAATGGAGGAAAGTACCACTACATTCAGATCTTGACTATTTTTTTTCAAAGAGAGAAGGAATTTCTGCATGTTGATGCCAATCAGGATGTACTTGAGGCACTTGCACTCCAAGACAGAAGGCCATCAGTCTGTTTGCCAAGTTTAAGGCCTGAGTGCCAGATGTGCTTGGGATAGAAAGCAGTCTGCTTGGTTTGTCAGGGGCTGTATGAAAAGAATTGGAAAATACACCACCAGATAATGCCAGAGCTGAAGCTCCTGGGGGTGCTGCAGAGAAGTCCTGCTGCATTCAGATGCCCCTGGCCCTGCCGAGGTTTCCGTTCATACTGCTGCTTGACTTCCACGTGGAAAGCAGGCATGGATGCAGCAGCAGTGCCAGACAGACTGCCAAGCAGCATCTACTCTTGTAGAAAGACCTGATGCCAGGAGAACGGGGACATGGCAGTCTCACAGTTACATATCTCAGCTGACGGAAAGGATAAACTGAGAGCTGCCACCAGCATACATGAAACATTACACAATCATTTGATCAAAATATTATATAGCAAATATCCTGACAAGGAGACGCTTTTAGAATGCTTGGGTCTATCTTAGCAACAGAAAAGTGAATCTGTCAAAGAATGCAGCTTCATCCTGGCTGAAGAGATGAATATCCTGTGAGGAGAGAACTTTGTGAAAACTTCAGGGAAAAAAAATAAAAGTTCTCTCAGTGCCATTTCTCAAATTTGGCCCCCAGAGATGATGTGAAATGTAAGATAGTCTTCTGTGGAAAGGTGGTTTCTTCATGGGTTCTATTTGGCTCAGTGGACCTCATATCTATTATGTGAACCCAAGCATCAGTTTCCACTTCTTCTGTCCTGGAGTAGGACTCTCTCCACTACTTCTTCATATTTCTTCAGATTCCCTTGAATGGTGTCTGCCTGCCCTTGACATCAGGGAAGGAAGGAGGTGGGGTGAGTCCTTGTTGGAGCAGAGGGACAGTAAGGTTTAGGTTCCTCTGTCTTACCCTAGAACTCTGAGCAGCAGAACAGCTGGTCAGAGATGAAAGAGAATGGTTGAAGGATGCATCTGCAGTCTTACCCCCTGGACACCTTGACTGGTGGCTCACTGAAGAGTTTGTGGAGGAATCTGCAGCCAGTGGAAATGACCTGGAGGCACTAGGAAGCTCTGCTGGCAGTAACTCACGTTATTGGAGGGCTGGCAAGTGGGCTGGCAAGTAAACACATTGCCCCTCGGGAGCAGGAGCCACTCACTTTGAGAAACATTTCAATCACAGCAAAAACTCTGGAGAAGTTATGAGGGAAAAATGAATGTGAAACAACTGTGGTGAGTCAGGAAGAGTGGCTTGGTTGTGTGTCAGCTGATCAGTGTGACACTATTTGGCATAGGTAGCATTTCAGGAGGGCGCACAAAGTGACACTGATGTCTGTTCAGCCTTCACTGAACAAATTTTGTAGGTGCCTGATGCAGAAAACAAGGGTTGTATTGTGAAAGACACAGGCAAGGCAAGTGCTGATACAGCTGCTTTGAGTCATTACACCAGATTATGTCCGATAGGATGCTCACTGTTAAAGATAACCAGACAGCAGAAGAAAATTCGAGTACTGGGGTATCTGTCAGAGCCTCCAGGCTTTCTGGAGCCTGCTGGGACACCAAGGAGACTTTGCCCTGTTGGTGCACCCAGTGCACAACACATCATGACCCCTTCTGCTCCTTTTGTGAACAGAGCAGAGGAAAGATGATTTGGTTTGGATTCAGAACGTTTTAGTGACGCTTGAATACTCAGATATCCACAGCTGTGTGTCCTGGCTGAAATCCATTCTCAGAGGTGTGTTTTTTGGAACAGCTGGAAGGTAAGCACTGCCCAGGAGTGGTGCGTCATCAAAGGACTCTGAAGAGCCACACACTAGTGGTCTGCAGAACCAGCTCTCCTCTTTATGAGTGTGCTCCTGTAACTGGGATGCAGGTATCCCTATCAGGGAGGTCTGGGATACCTGAGGATCAAATCATGTCTGCTGTGAGTGAAATAAGTGCTCATTCCCAGCTGTTGGCATATTGCTGCTCTTACTAAACTCAAGAGTGTCTTCTGGGGTAAGCTGGCGATGTGTCACTCTCTCCCTGGACAATAATTTGAAACTCATCACTGATTAACTGCAGTGACTTATATGAATACAATTTTCTTTTTGCTATCAAAACCCAGAAGATTGAAGGGCAGCAGTTTTTTCATTCATCTTAGTCCAGTGTCCCCTTTTCATGAAATGGGGGACAGTGACAGTGGCGTAGGTTCTGTATTTCAAATACTGGAGTATTTCTTTATACATGCACATGACATGCTTTTAAATATATGTCATCTTCCAGGTGGATGTTTTGTATCATCAAATGCTTACCAGTAGATAAAAGTTTAAAATGAAGTATGCTTTCATAAAAATTGAGAGAATGGATTGCTAATGGAGTGCTGTGAGTACTGTGGTAGTAGATCATTAATAATTGCAGAAGGACAAAATAATTTGAGTGGGAAGGAGTATCTGGAGGTCATCTGGTCCAATCTTCTGCTAAGAGCAAGGTAACTTCAGACAAGGATCAGGTTGTTCATTGCTTATTAGAATCTATAGAGATGGAGATAGCACCAATTCTCTGATCAGTCTGCTCCTGTGCTTAACCACACTCTTGCTGGGAACAATACTTTTCTGAATTCTAATCAGTGTTTCCTATGTTGCAGCTGGTGCCTGTTATCTCTTGTCCGTGGGCACTTCTGAGAAGAGTCTGTGTTCCTCTATAGTCTTCCTTTAGGTAGAGATAGGCTGCAATTAGAGGTCCCCCCTCCCCAGTCCTCACTTCTTTAGTCTTGTTCTGCCTCTTTCCATGACTTGGAGAAACCCCCAGGAAGCCCCTTGGATTGTTCCAGTTGTAAGGTTTATATCTGTTAGGGTACCTGTCAGCCCCATTAATTATATTGAGTAAAGAGTAACTCAAGGCACTTGGCTTCTAACGTTCAGAATTTGACTGGACAAAGTGAGGCAATTAGCATCTCGTCCTGAAAATTAATCTCCCTGTAACAGAGCCAGTATATTACAGGAAAACTCCTCACCTGCAAAGTCAACAGGGTCAAACAGCTTTTCAAAAGCTTATGATGGGAAAAGAATAGGTGGGTAAAGCTGTAAACAGGTAGTACTGTTCCTGCAGTTACCATCTGCAAAGGAAATGGCAGAGCTGGGACTGAGCAGACAGTGTTATGTCTGCCTGGTTATTTAATATCAAGGACATATAATGCTGATGGCAGGGGTGTGGTTAACAAAAGTACCTTTGATTTGAATCTTCCTCATCAAAGCAGTGTAATTATTACAGACCAGAAAGCCTCGATAGAGTAGAGGGGAAGGGAATGATTTAAATTTAAACCTTGGCCTGGGTTCTTCAGAGGATCAAGATCTGAGTAGGCAGAAGCTGCTGTGGTCACTGGAAGGTGGTTTAAATGGAGAAACCAGTAAGATCAGTGAATCTAGCAGGATTAGGGACAGAGACCATTTCCTTTAGCACAATACAAGTGTATTGAGTAAAAAAAAACAATTGCACTTCAGAACAGGAGTGTTTCTGATGAGCAGAAGCACATCTTAAACTGAGTTCACACCCAAGTGTTTTCTTCCGTTTTGATGGGTGTAGGGGTTTTGTGTTACTCATTGGATTCAGCTGTTGCTACTCTCTTCTGTAGTATTTTGGATCACTTTGTCCATGCATGGAACCCTTTGGGGCCATGTGTCTGCCTCTTGTGCCCAGTGGCCTCAGGGTGCAGGGTGAAATGGTGTCCAGTAGTCTGACACAGACTTGCACACACATACAGGCACTTCCCAAAGAAAAAGGTGATCCTGGAACATACCTTGTAACTCTGGGCTGTTCATCCCAAAGAGCTGGATATTTTGCAGCATTTTTTCCTTTTACAGAGCTACCCAGGTAAATGATTTGGTGTCTTATTTTAATAAGGCTTTGAGAAGAAAAAATTCAAGGCATGCACAGACAGAGGAATAATCCAAGTACAAATGTCTTCTCTGGCTGAGCCTGTTCCCTTTGGGGAAGATATTCACTTTGGGGAGATGGCTAAAAAAGAGCGGACTAGAGCCTGTTGTCCTCCAATGAAGTAGCTATATGGTTGCAAGAACCCTGTGAGCCTGTCTTCACACACCTCTGTGGTGAGAAGGGTACCCCATCCAACTCAGTGAAAGGTAATCAAATGATACATTTTTATTTAAGCAGCAAAATAGGTGGCTAGGATTAGAAGATTTATGCTTAGGTTCTATAACCCCGTGTCCTTAGTTATTGAGCAGCTAGAAGTATAAACCCACAGGCTGCACATAACACTGATTGCTTTTGATAGAAATAAAGAATATCTTGCTTTTACCATCAAGCCTTGAAACTGACTTTCAGCTAATGACCCAAATAAACTGTACTTGAAATTGTATAATTGAGATCGAAGGCTGTCTGGGGCTTCTAGTTGGGACACAGATTCCACATCCATGAGCTTTTGAGTATGGTCATTGAGCTGAAATGGAGAAGGTTAAAACTCTCAT
>VYZQ01065178.1:0-32566 GCA_013400655.1 Mystacornis crossleyi | reverse complement strand
ACCTTCAACATTTCTCTGCTGAGGCTTGAATCTCTGACACTGAAGGCTTTGGACTCATATCTCCTGTTAACTTTTGTGAAAGTCACATGCATTGTCTCCTGCTTTGGAAATAAAAGAGACAGGTTAAGTAGAGGAATTGTGAATTTGAACAGGAGTTTAGAGGGTAAAAAAACCAAGTTTTTGCTCCAGAGGAAACCCTGGTGCTACAACCAAAAACTTAAAACAATGTAAGATCATTTTCCTGTTGAGATTTGACGAATCAAGTTTTTAGAGACAGGGCAACAAAGCAGTTATTTTAAACAAACTGCTATAAATACGAAAATAAATAAAAAACCCCCAAAACCCAACAAAACACACAAAAGGACCACAACCTAAGAAAAACCCCAAAACTTTCACCTTTTAAAAACCATTTCCCTTTAACACAAAGCTTCTAGCAAGGCATGTCAGTAGTAGTTTTGGATCATAGTATTTGAGATTTGGATCGNCGAATGGCAGCTCAGGATGTAAGTACTGCTTTTATTCTCAGCCCTGTCATCCCCTCAACATGAAACACGATAAATATGGCCACAAGTTTTCCCTGACCCTCTGTTATGGAGAATTATATTGGTAAATTTTCCTGTCATTGTTCCCTGCATTTTTCTAAGTTTGTCTATTGTTGGGAGGACCACTTAGTTTGTTCTCAAAAACAGTGTCTGTAGAGGGTATTTGTGAACATCATAGATTTTCTGAATTTTCTCTCATCTGCTTTCTCTCTTCTGCATTTTCTTTTTCTTCTTTATTACTAAAGCCACTATGGTGCTGTGGAAGCACAGACGTTCTTGTTTGCTTTGCATTTGTTCCTGCTGCTCAGGCTGGTCCTTGAGTCATAACGGTCTGTCTATGGCATCATAATTAGCTGCTGGAGTAATTATGGTACAAGCTTACAGATATTCTGACTTTAGACAAGAAGTGAACCTCAAAGAAATAGTTACATCGTTTTCTTGTGTATATACCCCTGAAGAAAGAGAGAGAATTTGCAGAGGATGGGGTGTTCTTCACAATATAAGCAATAACTCTCTGTTTTTTACTACGTTCTCTTTATTTTAATGTTTTCCATTCCAAACTTGAAATATTTGTGTGCTCTAAGAGTTTCTCTATTTCCCTTCCCTAGAATTATTCACCTTCAGTGAATCATTCTTACAATTCTTGCAGCAATAACAAAAATTGTTTAAGGAAAATTTTCCATAATGGAGTAAAGCGCATTCAGAATGAATGCCGTGCTATTAAACAGTACCCTCAGGATGTACCAGCATTGAAATTCAGAGACAGGCTGAGAAGAAATTTTTATCAGGTGTCAAAGGTGGCACCACAGTAGACATGTTGTTCTGAGCATTCTGGATATAGGGACATTCTGGATTGCTTTCCATATCTGAAGGTGTCCCTTGAGGATGTATAAATGACTGATTGCCTCTCTAACTTTCACTACAGCCAAGAAACAATTCATTTCTTCTGTTGTATTTTGGGAACTCGGGGGGGAAAAAAAAGTTGAGACTCTGAGTAAGGACCATTTGATGAGTCCAAATAATTTCTAAGCAGCAACTTGTTTTTAACCAGGTGCTTTGTGGTGTAATAGATTTTTAGAAGGCTGACTTGCTCATCTGCTCCCCTTAATACAGAGCACAGGTACTTGAGATAAGGCTTCCTCCAGGAGCCTGCCAAGCTGCACTGCTCCTTGACGTCCCAGCTCCTGAGCTGAGCCTCATCACTTCTGCCTTCTGGCTGGAAACCTGACATAGTTATAATGCAGCCAACTCTCTTATTTGCATTTAAAACCCCTCATCACTGCCGATGATCAGTTCTAGGTTGAAGTGATGAAACCTTTGAAGGCGAGGGAATGCCTGCACCCTTTTATGAGTCATTGCTTCAAGAAAAAGACTTGGTTCTTTCTCTGTCTTGTTCTGTTATTGGGGATTTTTTTAACCTTTCCCAGTTCTTCAAGACAAATGCTTCTACTCTTTTAAAAAACCAACCAACATCTATACTATCTTTCTGAGCTAACAGAAGTTTTACTGGTGACTCCAGAGGAACTGGAACAAGATCCATTCTGAGTACTTTTAGAATCACACCCTGAAAGCAAAGAAAGCAAACATTAGCTCCCACACACAGCTAGATGAAAGAATGTCTGTAGCAAAGTCCAGCTTTCTTCAAACGTTTTTTGATTCCTTTTGAATTGTTTTGAAACATAGGGAAGGAACAATTTGTGCTTTGCCATTTGTGCTTGATAA
Organism: Mystacornis crossleyi; assembly: GCA_013400655.1. NCBI lineage: Eukaryota > Metazoa > Chordata > Aves > Passeriformes > Timaliidae > Mystacornis > Mystacornis crossleyi. Next base: position 30,302 of record VYZQ01065178.1, on the reverse strand, counting down.
ATAAGATAAAACAGCATTATTTCAATGATGATTGAGAGCTATGTACCAAGGCAGCTTTATTAAGATAGCCATCTGAATTTTACTCTATTTTTCCTTATTTGGCATGAAGCAGTGCACAACTGGATTGTATTTAATTTAATAAACATAATTGTCCTCTGAGAAACTCAATCCCATCTCAATACAATTTATGAGTCCTGTGAAATTTGATTAAATTTGCTAATCCAAACCATTTCTGTCTTCACAGCTTACATAGGTGAAAATATAAACCTCATTATACAAAAAGCTAACAAATGCTTAAAAAGGTCCTAAGGCTTTGGGTAACAAAGAACTCAGGTACAGAAATCACCAGTTAAAATAGCCTGTAATTAAATGCCTATCTGTGTGTGGTTGCATGCATGTACTATGCACACACATAGGACTTGGAGAAATGAACATTGAATTTTAACTCTGAAAATTGGTGTAGAATGTCATTAAATACAGAGATATGCTTCCTAATTTTGGCTCATATGTCACTTTTCACAGCCTGCTAGGGAGCGTGAATGCTTGCTGTGCCCAGCCTTGCTTTTCTCCACTGCTGCAAATTATGCTCAGTGCATTACAAAGTTCTTTTCTGCACAAACTGTGACTCATGCGTTTCTGGATCCAGCATGTGTATGTATTTACTGTTTAAGTCTCGGGTGTCTCCTGTCCAATGGAAATCTTGACTAAATCCACTGGAACTACAGAAGTACATGCTGCTTGGCATTACTGAGAATATCCCAATGTCAGAATATTTTAAAAAGAACAACTGGGTTTTACTGTTTATCTATAAGCCTCTGTAGGAGGGAGTGTGAACCAACCAAAGCTGCTGTGTGAAGCTAAGCAAAGTCCCTCCTAGCTGTAATTTAGGGAAGTCTGTGGAAGTGTGTGATCCTGTAAGACCTGGCTAGCAGCATTATGTGCCACGTAGCCATGACGGGCAGGACTGGAGGGTAGTTTATGCCTCGGGAATTGTGAGGGCTCTTCCACTGAAAGCATCTCAGTAGTGGTCCCTGGCAGAGAATACCTCCAGGGACAGAGGCTGTGAACTGCCATGAGTGTCAGGATCTGGTACGTCATTGTTCCAGCAGGAACAGCCTCAAACACAGTCTGGTGCTTTGGCACCACTGGCGTTGTTTCCAACCATTAGTAGAAGGCATAAAACGTCCCCAGAGGTGTCTACATGTCCGAAAGAGCAAGTGCCCTCCCTCAGAGAAGACCCCCATGCCTTCTGGGCTTTGGCCACGGCCAGAGTGACTGCAGCAAGTTGATGTGAATGCAGTGTCACACCAGGCACATCTGAGCACCAGCATGTGTGTGAGCTCAGGGCACAGCCCTGTCAGGGAGCTGACACTGCAGGTGCGCATGCCGTTCCCCTCCCCAGCCAGCTGGAAAAGCTGATAATGGTCTGACTTCAGGGGCAATTGCGCCTGAACCCTCCCCGCTGCTCCAATGCAGTCAGCAGAGGAGGAAGACAAAAGGGCGGAGTGAAACGAAGACGCTCAGAAGTAAAATCCATCCCCTGCCTCTGTGTCTGTTTCATAGCTTGGATCTGCCAGTTCTGGCAATCTCCTTCATTCACATCAGTGCTAGAGAGAAGAGAATATGGCCGATGAACTCTGGGAATAAAGCTCCTCTGATTCCCTTCTTCACAAGCTTTCGTTGTCACATCAGTGCTAAGGAGCCACTTGAAAAGGCCATGGTGTCTTAAATACTGACAGAAATACTGCAGACATGCAAATCCTGGTGCTGCTTCTCCTTTTTTCTTCAAGTTCTGATCAAATGCATGCAGAAAATCTCGTGTTGGAGGCCTCTGAATGACACGGCGTCACTGTTCAGATACACAGAGGCGGTGGCTGCCGGCACAGTGCTCAGATAAACAAACCTTGCACCAGGGACCATGCGTGCTTCAGCTCTCCCAGGACACAGCCTCTGTGCTGTGCCTGGCATTTTGACTCACACACTGAAATATTTACTGCTTGCACCGCCTTCCCATACTGGTATCTTGTAGCTGAAGCTTTTGGCATTAATTGTAATTTGAAAGCAGCCTTCTCTTCTGTTTACCTGGATTCCACGCTGCCAGCCTGGGGTTTTAAGCTGAGCACCTCGCAGTGGAATCTCAAAAGCACTTAACTCTCCAAGGAACTAAATTTTCCCTGTAGGTTTATGTTACTGAAATTGTTCCTGCAACACTGAAAATCTATTTTCTCTCCTTCCAAAAATCAGCCATGAATTCAAGCATTGGCCAAGCATGCTGAAGCCTTGCTTTGCAAGACCCTATTCCCCTGTTAGCACATCCACTTTTTGGATTCAGTCCCTTAACTGAAGAGCTGGAACTCTGTTCTTCAGAGGTAGAAACCCAGGGCGCAGTTCCCAGCAATGGTGCAAGAAATAAAGCAGGAAGAAAGAATTACGCTTCTTGCCTAAAATGCCTCAAGATTAATAGAGCCCTCTGAGCAGCTTTTGGGAGAGTCCAGTGAAAATGTGGCTGCTTTGGATCTGTGTCTTCAATGTTCACCTCAGTTTTGTTGTTAGCAGGAACTGGACAAATCTCACATTTTGTCAGGTGAGGTCTTTTACAGGATTTGACTAAGACCATAGTACTAAATCAGAATTTTCAGAGGAACTTTACTTGGAGCTTTTGTTTCACAGAAAAGCTTGTAGAGTTTGGATTGTTGCATTGAGGTCACTTCCATAGCCAATAGCCTATGTTCAAGTCAGTCAATAATGCTCTTAAAAGTACTGAAACTATGGATGCGTGTTCATGATACAGCTGGTAACTGTTTGGGTAATATGGATGCAAAAATCACTCTCCATTTTCAAGTTAAAAAAAAAAGTTGCTTTTCAAGGAGTTATTATAAAAAGAAATGCAGGACTGTGTGTTGGCATGTGCCCAGAGTTCTGCAAAATAAACTCTGTGAAAATTAAATCCATTTCAAAGTATTTTCCTGAACTAAAGTTTCTGCTCAGACTCTGAAGTGCAGTGAGATCTCTGGAAAAAATTCCCTTTGTCGATCTGGCTTTTCAACTAAGTGTCTGTCAGCTGTGAATAAAGCCAGAATTTTTGGCAAGGTACTTTTTCAGGCAGAGCAACAGTTCCTTGCTCTTCACAGCATGGTACTCCTCTCATTGCTTTGTATCTAACTGCAGCCTGTGGTGTGAGAACACCCCAGTTCTGAGCTGTGCAGAAGCAGTGCTGCAGAGTTACAGGGAGAAAAGACTTGGTCTTCAGGGGTGTGCCTGTGACTCAATAAATCTCTTGGTGTACCTGTGACTCAATAAATCCCATGGCGTGTTCCAGGGAAACACTGCTTGAAAACTCTGCTCTTGAAAACATCGGGGTTTTTTGCCTATTGATTCATAGATTTTTCAAGGGCTAAAGGAGCCTTGAAACATCATTAGCTCTATTTCCTGTATGCAGAGGCCTGAAATATCATCAGTTTGCCTGGTGTGGAGCTCAGTAACTTCCCTGGCCACAGCTTATCTTCCAACCTGGCTTTGAGGTCCCAGTGGCCGTGGGATGGGCACGCTCAGGACTCTGGTGCTCTTTACACTCTCCTGGCACTGCTCTGGAGCTTTGCAGAAGTGCAGCTGTCTCTCCAGAAGTTGGTTACTTCCCGGTATTAAAAAAGATAATACTAGCTGCCTTTATCTCTAATCTGAGCACAATTTTAAAACACAAGTGTTACATCTTCCACTTTCTCTGGCTGGCTCAAAGAGCTCTCATACCCAGCTTTTTCTCCCTGTGTACTGTGTCATCAGCTCACCTCCTGATCTTCTTCCAAAGGCTAGACAGATAGAGGCTTTCCCATCTCTCACAAGGAGGAATTTCTTTCTAGCCCCAGACTAATTTTGATTACTCATCAATGTAAACTGTGTATTTTTCAGTTTGCTTTTAGAAGGCGGAAGCCAAAGCACGCGTGGCATTTTATTACTGGTACAACCAATAGAAGTAAGAATTAGATCCTTTGTGTTTCAGCTTCACATGAGGAGTTTCTGCCTGGTGTTCAGGCAGCTCTGATATCTGTGTGTTTTAGAGACTCCCTTTTTTTCCCCAGCAAATACAGCCTGTGTTCTATTCTGAAATATGCAGTCTTATGTTTGGCTCTATAAAAGTCATTTGGTGTGAGTGACTCCAGCTTACCCACCAGCCTGCCTCACTCTCTGATACTGGCTGCTCCTCACCGTAATTTGCTGGGATTTCACTCTTCCTGTCATCTGTACACTTTATTGCCTGGGATATTTTAATAATTTCTAAACCTTTGTCTGGAATATTAAGAAGTGCCAGTCCTCGGGATCCCTGGGGAACAACACCCCAATTGTATTATAATTGCTCATTTACAGCTACTTTTGGAGAGTCCCCAATTAACTGGGTCTTAATGCATTTTTCATGTGTTTTATTAATATTAAAACATAGAGACAAATCTAATTAAATGTTTACCATTAACCAGTGCTTTGCTTTTTAATTAAAGGAACAAAAAAAATGGACTTCCCAGCTGCGTAGCTGCTTATGAAGTCAGCTCTCTGTGCTCCTGGCAATCTAAGCTGTTAGTGACCTTACCTGGGAGCAGGTGTTTTTGGAAGAATTACAGCTCAGTTTGACAAACTTATCCCTGTGTTTGGTTGATGAAAACCAGTGCTGGCTCTGTAATTTTTTTTCCTTTCTTTCTTAATTTTTTCTCTCACACAGTCTTTGTGAGCTGCTTTTTCAGGTTAACCTCCCCACTGGTCCCAATAACTGAGCATTTGCTGGGCCATGTTCTCCTGCCAGTTTTCAGCATGCTAGCAATAGAAGTAATAGGGTTTCTAAAATATACTTCTTTAAAATATTACAGAAACTGGAACAATCTGGTAGAAACTTAGTTTAGTAGAAATGTCTTTATGGCAAACTAGTTTAAGGCCAGAAGCTCCTTACATTTTTTTCTTAATTGTTATAGGAGAAAATCAGCCATGTGGATATAGATACATTCTTTTCAGTATATGTAGTATATTCTTGTACTGTGTTTCACAAGAAGCATGAGTTGATATGTACATGGAATTTTGTATAAGTGATAAGCTCTATATTCTCCCTTGGGTATTAAGAGTATGTGTTTGGAGTTGCCAGCAAGGGATGTGCGTGAATTTGTGTACAGCCATTTATTGCAGATACAGAACAAGGCCTGACAGGTGGGCAGCCCCTTGATTAAACGTTCAGTAATGACCTTGTAATTCTTCACAGAGCACAGTAACTCAGCTTTTGTACCAGTAGTTGCAATATTAGGAACATTTTTACACAAAGTCGCTTATCTGGAAATTTATTCTCAGGTCAGACCATTGGGTGTTTAACTCTGAAGTAATTACATGATAGCAGTGAAGAGTAGGAGTTTGTCAGATCCTTGTAATCTCTCCCAAAAGTCCTGGCCTTACACCAGTTCTCAGGTGTGCTGTGCCTAAACTGTATAAATTGCTGTTCATGTCCACACCAGTGTTTTGAACTGGGCCACCCAAACCAGACTTCTGCACACGACCAGTCCTGCTGCCCTTGGGAAGCCACAGCCACACCGGTGAAATGTGGAGTCTTGGGTGAGACTTGGGTCAGAGCAGGAAAAGGATGGAGTCCTTTCCCTCAGGTGTAAAAAAGCCATTGGTTAGTAAGGATTGAGGAGAGGTGAATGCAGTGAAAATAAAAGTACAAGGAAAGCTTTCCTTCAAACCAGTGGATGCTTCTGTAACAGGAGACAATTACATGTAAATAATGAGTATTTGTAAACCAACCCCCCAGTCCTTAGAACCAGGTGAGATAACCATGTTTTGTCCATTCCTGAAAGGTATGTTGTATTTTTCCAAGCACGAGGATTTTGCTCAGCAGAAGGCCAGAGTAACAGCAATATATTTATGTATTCTGGTGAAAAGAAAAGAGGGAAGTGACTAATTCATGCTTAAAACCACCTTTCAGAATAGCTAGTGTATCATTTTTGGTGTACATCTAAATTGGAAACTACCTACGGAGAAAATGGCATTGCAGAAAGTGTACCCTGAAGAGGTTTGTTATTGCAGAGTTTGTTAAATTACAGCCTTTCATTGAGGTTATTACTTGAAGTTCAATTAACATTTTAAGTGTATGTTTGGAGACCAGCAGACAGGGCCTCGGCAGACAGGTGGTCTGGGTACAGAAAACGTTCCCTGCCGCCAGCATCACCATGGCAAAGCCAGGAGGAGAAGCTGTTCTTTTCCATAAAAAGCCACAAAAACCTCAAGCGTTTTGTGAAAGCTCCTTCCATGTGGCACACACGTCACAGGCTTACAGCACTGCACTTCAGCAGCAGTTATGGTTTCATGGACATCTCCGTTGGAAAAAATTTTTTTATCAGACAGACAGAAAGTCCCACAGCTGCCTTTTGTTCAGTCTGTGTGTAGGTTGCTTCCCCTTCCATTAAGGAATCTCCAGTCCAGACAGAATTTATTTATTTACCTGGAATTGAAAGACAAATACAGTAACAGAAAAATTTTATTTTAAATAATAGTTTCTGCCAAGCAAATGTATCTGAAGATGGAGGAATACATGAAATCTAGTGGTACAATGAACTTGATTTGCATTAGAATGGCAAGCTGAACTGCTTGAAGTTGCCTGTAATGTTTTTTCCTCAACCCAGAACAGTGTGTTTTAAATAAAGGAAACCAGTTTAGCTTTCTAATAAATACCTTCAGCCAGCATTTTCAGAAGGGATTTGTCAATTGATGACTGCCCTTGAAACAGATTTGAAAGGCAAGCAGACGTGGCATCTAATGGAAATACGATGCCTCGCACAGTTGAGTTACTGAATAAAAAATAAGTAACAAATGCAAATAGGAATAAATAATGCTGTGAGGGACAGAACTTATGCTGCCAGAGCCTAGCAAAGTAACTGCTATACAGGTGAGGATTTCTAGAAATCATGGGCACAGAGAGGAGGGCATGGAGAAAACCAGCATTATCAGTTTCTGAGGAATCTCTGGCATGGGCATCTCTTGGCACTGAGAAATACATTTTGCAAAAATATAAACAAAAATACACAACTGCAGAACCAACCCTGTCCCTGCCAAAGTGCTGACCAGTTTCACTGAGTATCTTCCTTCCTTCTTTTAGCAGTTGCTGGGTGAAAGTCACCCACCCAGTGGCGGAGGTTACCATGCTGATGTATAAAATATTACAGTGGTTCTGTAGATAACAGCACTGAAGTAGGGCTCCACGTAGTGGTGTGTAACAACTGTTGGCAAATGCTTATCTGTTAATGGCAGCATGTGTGTGTATAATGTATTACTGCACAGCACCTGTTTATGAGCAGATTGGTGTTTAAGCAGTGTATTGCACAAGGGAGAGACTTTCAGGCTGAATGAAAGCATTCCTCTCCATTACAGGTAGCTTGTTTATCACAAGCACCGGTGTTTCTTGAAAGTAGGAAACAACCCCCAAATACTCCGAATATTTAAAACAGCCTAATTGCATGGTGATTGCCAGATTTGTAGTGAGTGGGTGGGTGGGATTGGTCTCTCACAGCGAGCTTCAGCTGCTCTCACAACCTGCCTTCGAAGAGCTGCTTAGGGAAAGGGGAAGGAAAGAAAGAGTATAAAATCAGCTGCTGAATAGTGTCTGCAGAATCTGGAAGCTTCTGTGTGCCTCCCACCCTGCATGTCCCAGGCCCCTGCTCAGATGGGCTTGGTTGGCACCTCACAGGGGTGGTTGCAGTGTTGGCACTACCCAGGTGGCTTCTCCCAACACACTGTTCTTCTCCCTTCATCAAACACAAAACCATCCCAAGCCTTTTTTGCTCTCACATCTATGTTTTTTAAGGATTTTATTAGGTCTGTCTGTTCTGGCAGAAACTCTCAGAACCATCACAAGAGTTGCTGTCCTGTGGACAGCCTGGCTAAATGGCTCTGGCCACAGGTCTGCTCAAACTCAAGGCAGCTTCAGGGTCTTCCTTCTGGTCCCTTCACACCTCCTGCAGTATTATACCTACATGACAGTCCCATCATGCCCAAAACATCACCTCCTAGCAGGTCTCTGATAACTGAAGATTGTCCAGGAAATTGCAGTTTGAAATTTTTATGTTTATTTTCATTAAATTTTTGTGTATAGCAAACACTAAAATATCAGAGTATATGTCCAACCATTGTTTTCCAACAGAGAAGGGGCTTCTGTGGTCCAAGTGTTGTTTTGTAAAAATAGGTTTTGTTTCAATTAACCAGAAATATATTTGAATAAGCACATTAAGAGGCCTATCCAAACTTAAAAAACTGGCCTAAAACTGGACTCTAGATTTCATGGGAATGAGGAATTCCTTTCTAGTATTTACATATAATTGAGTCAAAAGTTGATTAAAACATTAGCACTTCTAAATACACCCTGCCAGACTCTAGGAATACTACATGATATCAAGAAAGAATAAAATGAATTTTAAAAGCCAATTCAATTTTAAGTTCTGATCTCCTTTCTTTGAGGTTATTACTTTGTTTAAAAAATGAAAACTGTATGTCCCTCTGTTCAAACTTTATTACTGCTTTGGCTGCATTACAGGAACATTATAATGGGACAGTATTTTGACTTACGTGGTATTGACTGACTTGATCTGTTTGAGGAGCTGCTACTAAACCCACACAAGAATACTCTCAGCTGTATGTTTGAGTTTGTTGAGAGCCTCCTTTGAAAATCTCCTCTAACAGTGCAGGAATTTTTCTCCCAGCACTGCACTGCACATTGTGTCCCCGAAAAAAGCAACTTATATCTGCATCCTTCCATTCTCAGCTGAGTTATCCATCGGGCAGTAAGTGCTGCTGCTCCTATGGACAGAGACCTGGCTCCAGATTTATTCCAGGCACTGCTGTGGGTGCCCATGTGATCCCATGATGCTGGCTTGTTTGTGGATTTGGATTTCCTGTGCCGTCACACTAGGAAAGTGCCAGGACTGAGAGCCTGGCAGTGACCTTGGCTAGGGAAGGATCCAGGTGTCAGTGCTGGGCATCGCAGTCACTGCTGCTTAGACAAAAAACGTAAGCGCTTCCAGACGCCTCCATGCAGGGGGAAATGCTGAGGTGAATATAAAGGCATAGAAGATGTTGGCTTTCTATGGTGTCTGTCTGCTGGAATCTACAGTGCCTTCCTCTCACAGACCTGTCTTCTGCTCACACTCAAAATTTCCCCAGTAAGATGGACTTTTCTCCCCTTTTTAATCCACATTATCAGCTCAGGAGTTCTTCAGGATGTGGGGGAGCAGGGTTCAGTTTCCTGCCTTGCATCAAGGCATTCAAATCTTTACGTCCTGGTTCTCACCTCCCAGTGGAAACTGCCCCAGGCTGGTCTTAGTTGGGGTCTTTTCTACTTTTTCTGTTGAAATTCTGAGTATTAAGTAATCATTAAGTTAAATACAGAAATAGTCCTAGGGGTGCTCTGCTCCGTGGCTCACCACTGATCACAGCCACCGAGCTGCGGGGCACGAGCCCAGGAATGGTTGTGTGCTGCGCCCAGCTCTCTCCCTTTGAGGCTGAAGAGCTCCCCAAGTCAAGAGAGCTGTCCTGGGGAGGGATGCCTGCCAGCTCTGGGCTCTCCCCTTCCAGAGAGCAGCCCTCAGACTGTTTCTTGGCTTGCTGACCCAGGAGGAGAGAGCCTTCATCACAGGAAGCAAAGGAGAGAACGAGATGCTAAACTCCACACCCTGGGTGAGGGTTCGCATACAGGTGGTGGAATAGCACCCTCTCCTTCCCCACAGAGGAAAGGGAAAATAAAAGCTACTCTAGTATTGTGAAAGGGCCTGGGGTTGTGATCTCTGTGCTTTGGGGATGGTCCACTGGAGGGACTGTGTTTCATTCTGACCCCAGTGCAGACTCCCATTAGCAGGGATCAGGCTGCACTTCTGCTCCTGCTGCACTGTGGGAGGAGGGGTAGTTACCTATGGATGATTTTTTTAACAGTAATGATTACAAACGGAAGGATTCCTGAGGCTTTGTTGTTCTTGATGAGCCTGCCAAGCAGCAGGTATGACTTGACCTATCATTTTAGCCTTCTGGCTGTGTCTCCCCATTTGCTCAGCACCCCTGTGTGCATGTTCAGGAAGGCATTTGATGATGATTGGAACTAATTCACCATCACAGTGGGGGGAATTCGCTTATATTGCTCTGTGCTAACAGCTATAAGCAGTGATAATTAATAGCTCCTAATTGCTTAATCAGTGTAAAGTTTTAGACTATGTCATATGTGAAGGTTTTTATTTTGTGTGGATGACTAAACCCCCAATTAATGCATCGAGTCACACAGCCTTACCAGTGCTGCCTGCTCCAGACAGAGAAAAATAACCAGTGTCTTCATTACCCCCCTCAGGTCCCTTTCTGTAGTCATTACGGTGGCCTGAAGACATTTTTCTGTAGCAGCTGCAGTAACATTACAGTGAGCTCCCTATCAGCTCAGAGCTGTCAGTGACAGATATGAATCCACCAGCCTGAGCCTGTTCAGTGCTGCTGACATGCTCTTCTTGACTTTCCATTTATTCCTTTACCTCTGGTGGCCAATCTCTCTTAAAATCAAAACTGCCACCAGCGTATCTGGCAATACTCTGTAATTTTGCAGTTTTCAACAGACGCCCGATCCCTGTGCACACGCAAGGGTTGTCTCCATCTCACATTACTCAAGGAAATGCATCCCTCTTTGGTATTCAGGTTTTGTTTTCTTCAGTGCTGGCTGAGTTTTATCTCTGTTTCCTCTCCCCGCTCTCCCTCACGCTGTCCCTGTATCTCTTTCCGTGCCTGTCTTTCAGGGCGTATCTCTTGGATTGTTTTCATTTCCCAGACCTGTTCCCCAGGCCAGTTTCTTTTCAGCTGCCTGTCCCCGAGTCCCTCTCCATTTGTGCTTGTCTCTTTTCTTATCTGCTGAGGACGATGAGGAGGAGATAGAGGTGTTGACTGGCAGAGCTGGAAGTCCCTGCTGGAAGTGATCATGAGCAGGAGTTTGCTTCCACCCTTACTGAGATCCAGGTTGGATGCACCCTCTTGGCAGGTGGGGTTGGGCTCTAGGGAACAGATGGATGGATGGATGGATGGATGGATGGATCCATAACAGGTGCTGTGCTTTTCCACAGTGTAAGTGCTCACTGATGAGCCCTATGTGAATTTTCTCTGTAAAGGGATCCCATTAATATTTGTGCAGGGTGTCTCCATTTGGCATGGAGACTTCAGGAGAGAAGCAAACATACAGAGAGGAGACAGAAAGGTCAGCTGCTGCCATTTACCACAATGAAAGTAACAGTACCAATGCAGGTACAGCTTGTTAAAGAAAAGCCTAAATTTTATGGGACTAATCCTGCATTGGAAAACTATTTGGTGATAGATCCTAAGGGGAATGTATCTGACGTGAGTGAAAGCCAAGTAGTTTGTTAGCAGTGGAGGAACTGACCCTTGGATTTCTGTATCCCATAATGCTACATAGAGTCTACATAGAGGGAGAGAAAATGAGCGCTAGATATTTCTATAACACATTTTCTTCTTTTACGTAAAGTTTTACTTTTTCTTGGAACATGTATCTCTCCTGTCATAAGGGAAGGAAATCTTGGGAAGTGTGAGACTCTCTTAGGTAATTAACTTGCAAATCAATAGGAGAGATCTGAGCAGGTAGGAAATACAAAATTATTTTTACCTAACAAAGAACTGTGAATGAATGAATGAACATGTGACAATAGGAATAGTGAGACAAGGGCAGGGAAAGCATTATGGCCTGATAAAGGCGTAACAATCCATCACAACAATAGTATCTTTAATTCTCCTTAATGCTGTGCTGCAGTGTTTGAATTACATTTTGATTTTGTTATCTATGCATACATAGAACTAGGGAGTTTAGCTCTCTAGAAAAACAACACCCAGGCACATTCAAACCTTCTGTCTCACCTAAACCATGCAAAGAACAGCCTGGGACTCTTACCACAGAGTATACCTGAAATTTCTTGGACTTTAGGGCTGGTTACGTCTAGAAACATCTCTATGGTGTCTCTAGCATTTGTGCAGGAGTGAATTTTTTAGGTAAAGGATGAGTTTATAAGGAGCTTGCAGAAGCTAATAAATGATTTATAACTGTTTTGATAGTTAATCAATTATTTTTGATTGTTAGGTAAGTAAAGAGGCTGCTTAAAACTATGGCTTGTAACCGTCTAAATCAGTTCATTTTGTCCATTTATTTGCACTTCAGTATCAGTGTGTTGCAGATATCCTAACATTGACTGATGATTTATTAACCTGATAGACACCATCTGTAAATGTAAGTTTTGTGCAAAGTGAGACATTTATTTTCTTATTTCTGCTTTCCTTCTCCTACTGAGAGGGGTCTGCTCAAGGCAGCTGGCATAGCTGATGGGGAAGAAGCAGTGTTTCTTCTCTGTATGACACTGAGCTTAGAGTTAAGAGGAGGACTTCATTTTTCTTGTCTCATCAGTAACTTAAGCCTTTGCGGTTTTACTGTTTCTGAAATAATAAAGTCAGTCTGGAGTCAAAGGAAAGCCCTTCTCAATTCTCAGGAAAACACAAGGATGAAGTAACCTTGGTCTTTCCCAAGCTAGTGAGCAAACATTTTCTGCTGGTGACTTTCCCTGGCTGGGAAAACAGAAGCATCTCCCACAAATAAAACTCTATCCTGGAAATGACAAGGAAGGTGCTCTGCCCAGAGTCCATAATTCAGATCTGTTGCAGTAGTTTCAGCCAAGGGAAGACAGCCCAGGAGACAAAACATTGGTTTTCTCTGTGCAATTTTCCAAAGCAAAATTAATTCTCATGTTCCAGTGGGACTCTGCCCTTTTTTAACCTAGATTTCATAACAAAGCCTGTGAAAATTATGGAAGCCTCCAAACTGTCACTGTGTGTGCAAAACAATGCTACTATTCAGGAGCAGAAATGTACTCCGGTGTCCCAGCTGTAATGGGGAGGAGACTGTTGTAGGTTCTTCCCTTCCTTATCTTGCTTGGAAAAGGAAAACATAGTGTTTTTCTACTGTGCCTTCACTAATTTGCAAGAATCAAGTGAAAGGGCCAAGCTTGTGCCCTGCACAGGGGCTTTTTTGGCCAAATTCTTTTAGCTCTTTCTGCTGTATGCTGGAGGGGTTTAGAATATTTTAGACACAACAAATAACAGGAATGATTTATGTGACAAATTGTTTCTTTCCTTTTTTTTTTTTTCTCCCCAATTCTGTTGCCTCACAGTCTAAAAATCTTAAGAAATATATACAGGAAGATCTGTGAGTAGTAGCATAATTCCTCCAAGGGCCTTGTCATTTATTATCATTTAAGCCCGACATACAGATCTAATTGTGAGACCTGCTCCTCACATGAATGCTTGTTATGCTCCTGAGTGCTTATGTTGACTTCCACAGGACTACTTCTGTCTTAATTTTGCAGAGCTGGTCTTTAATGGGTTTCAATCTGTCCCTATTACAGGACAGATTTTCCCTTAGTGGGGAAAACCAAGTGAAATACAGAGGGATGTGAGGGCAGAATCTGGACCAGTTCATATTGAGAGCAAAGAAAGTTATGTTTTTCTCTTTAAACAACCAAGCCAATATAGATACACTATTTGGAGAGAGTTTGGTTTTTATTTTTAATTCTCAGTATATTTGACCTTCAAAAGGACACATAGCAATGCAATTCAGAGGTGTGCTGCCTACAAGCTCAGCTCCTGGTTGTGTCTGTACAGCTAAGAAAAGTGAAAACAATGAAACAGACACTTTTGAGTTCCCAGTGAGAAAAAAGGAAACTGGCAGCCTTGTCTTGCTTTATTGTTAAATATCTCTATTTAAATGCAAATCATCATCTGACACTGCCAAACAAAGTCATGTACCAGGCAGCAGGCATGCAAGTTAAAAAAAATTTTAAATGATGTTTTGAAGATGCTGAATTGCTTTTATTTCCAGGAGGAATAGAGGTGGCTGAATAAATTTATGGCTGTGTACCGAGGATCAGCTCAGCACCTAGGAACTTCAGATATTAGGACTTGTGTTTTAAGTGCAGCTTTTGCAAGGGTGTGGGCAGACTCTCTATTTAGGAATCACTTGGGGGGATGCTGAAGTTTCTTCTGTGTTATTCTGCAGCACGTATTACAGTGGAAAGCCCAGCGTTTACAGTATGGTTTGGAGTGGGGTGGAATCCAGGGACAAAAAGGGGAAGGAGCAGCCAAATTGCTGCCTTACTGTGCCGCAGGAATGTGTGGTTACAAGTGATCTGTGCAGTGCTTTATGGTGCTGAATGCAGGGCCTCCGGCTTTCTCCCTGAGCTCCAGAGCTCTGAGCCTAGAGAGGCATGAGATTGGATCTCAAGGAAGGATTGGGATAGAGGAGAGTCTTGCAAGAGGGGGCCCCATTGTGGGTGGGTTGTACCTCCTCCTGAGCTGCCCCAGCAGGGATGCTCTGGCTGAGGGGAGGGCCAAGCACAGCCCACTATGGTGAAGGTTCTCTGTGCATCCATCCTGCTCCTCCTGCTGATCAGGAGCAGCTAGTTAATAAAACCCAGTTCCAGGGGAGCATTTCTATTCCGTTCAGCAAGTACCAAAATCAGCTAACAACCTGTATCTTATCAAGCCTCATCTGTTAAAATTCTTCCTATAATTTGCTGCTTACCTCACCTTTTAAAACTTTCGTTCTTATAAATCAATGTGGATGTATTTGCTTTCTGTGCAGGGTTCCAAAAGTCTCTTAATAATCATAATAATCATTATTACTGATTGAAGTTGCATTATTCATGCCAGGTGGAATGCCCTCCCTGTCAGCCAGAATGAGTTTGCATTTATGTAGTTATAGTACATTTGTGATCTAAATAAACAGATGGTAGAAGGTGAGGAGAATTATGTGCTGATGATGTCAGCAACAATGTTTCCCAAGTATAATTGCTTTAAGTGAACACAAATGCAACAAGGAGTTGGTAGTTTTAACAAGGTAGTCGGCCTTCAGTGTGGTAATTACCAGGCAGCATCATCAATAGCACCAGGAATGCCAAGGGAGGAACGCAGCTTTGAAAAATTAGAGACGTAGAGTCCAGCTTCACATGACCATCACGGTGGGTTTGCTCAGCTCTGTAACATCTTGCAGGTGTGAGCACACTGCTAGCAGAGGAGCAGTGTTTGTCTTTAGGGTGATCCAATCTTAGCTGAGAGACACTTTGCACTTTCTCCGACACATCTCCCATCAGGGCATGTGGCAAGTATTTGATTTAGTGTAATGGAACAGTGTTAGCAGCAGCAGCAGCTGTTAATACACGATTAAAAGGATTGAACCTGGATCAGGTTCAAAGGGGAAATTCACTTAACAGAATCTCAGCAGTATTCAGTGATGGATAAAAGTTTAATCAAGCACAAGGTTGGGTTCCTGCAATCAAAAGCCCAGCAATAAGGACTGTGCATAGTCTTCCACAAGCTTTATGTTTAGTTTCTCAGCTCATCCTATCATCTCTGGCTTTGTGAGGAGCTTCCCTGCCTGCCCCTCAGGCCCTGCTGCACCTGTGGGTGTGCCTGGACTTTTGCAGTGTCTAGATGGCAGCCGTGGAATGGGGTGTCCATTCCCTCACAGCCCAGACTGGTGTGGGACTGTCCAAGTGCTCTCTCCCGTGGTCTTGAAATGCAGCCAGAGAAGAACATTCCAGCTCTTCTCCTTGCTTGCCATTCCCTCTCACAGGGGTCAGCATTTTGCCATGACATGAACATGTGAACTCAACTCCCACTTCAGTCCAAGTGGATTTCAGTCACTAATTACTAGGTAGTTTACAAAACCTACCATTGCTAATGCTTCTTCTTCCAGCTGTATTTTACAGTGAAAGCACCTACAGTTATCTTTCTTTAGGGACTAAACCTGTCAGCATGTGGAAAGACAATGCAGAGCATCACATCCAAGGTCTGAAGGAACATGAGGTTCCTTCTGAAGCACAACCACAGGCAACTAAAGAACCAGCAGCCAGAAAACAGAAGGTCCTGTGAGCTTTGCTATCGCTGGGGTTAAGTGGTTGCACAGGGCACATTTCCCTTACCATAATATTAGACATGCAGACCATGCAAGTCTGTGGGGAAGAGGGGTGACTTTTAACCAAAGGCATTGAGTGGAGTGTCCCATTGTTCAGATGAAACTGGACAGGAAGTAGGTAGCTGTATAGCCTTTCCAGCACAGCTGTCTCTTCTCCTGTGGAGGAATCAGCAGGTCGTACATAGGCTGTGGAAAGCAGTAGCAACAGCACTGAGTGATGACACTGTTCCTCAGTCCTCCAGACTTGCTCGTACTTCTTTTCGTTTTAAAATGTCCCAGTCATAATGCATACCAAAAAGGTATTTAGAGTATAAATCATTTAGAGAAGTACCTGTATTTCGTGTAAGTTTGACACCAGGTCTGGTTATTTAGTTGGGCCTTTTTTACAGGCACTCTTTCAACCTTGCTAAAGCATAAAAACCTTCCAAAGACAAGATGGACTCTCCTCTTCCGCAGCTGCTGGATGTTAAAGGAATGAAAGGAAGCCACATTTTCAATTTCTCTCTTTCTGTCTGTCCTGCAGGTGGTCGTTGCCACAAGTCCTGCACAGGACGGTGCTGGGGACCAACAGAGAATCATTGCCAGACTTGTAAGTGTGTAAGAGTGAGAAACAAAGGACTGGAAAACAATGTAGCAGAGATCCTACATGTTTTTTCTTTCAGTTGTGAAGGGATACTATAAATTCTGGGTTCAGTATAATTCTAAGATATACAAAGGGGTTTTTTTCCCGTATGCTTTTACTAATAGATGATCTGCTTTTTTTCCCACCCATGGGAATGATATTTTTCTTTCCTTTCTTGTGCTTTCTAAAACTGCTTACACTAACTTGAATTTTCTTTTCACTACTTGGTGGCAACATGGAGCACAGCTCTTAAGAATATTGATGGTTATTTTGGAATACACTGAAATGAATACTGCAGAAAATAGAAAAAACTACAAGGCAGATTTGGAGATCTTAAATGACCACCTGACACTGCAGAGTTCCTGATGCCAAAATACTCTGTTAATTTCAATGGTAGCCTGGGAATATTAGTTACCTTGCAGAACTGTTCTCTTTATAATAACTTCAGAATGTATTTGAGTTGTACTGAAAGAGAGAATAATAGTTTTTTTTGTGAAGGAAGTAGTAAGTGAAGGGTTACTCACAATGTTTGTCTTCTTGAATTTAGAGAGCATTAAAATGAGTTTCTTCCTCGTGTGCTTTAAGCTCCTTCATATAGGCACTTAAGAGATAGAAGTACAGTCACAATATTAGCAGATAATAAAGGTGGAGAAAAATGAGAGCTGTCTTTTTCTACAAGTTTTTTTTTTTTTCTTTTTCCTGCTTACAAGAAGGTGAAAACCAGTTGCTTTTACTGGAGTCACTCTTCCTAGGAAATAAAGTGGTTGCTGGGAGCTCCCCCAGAGAACACTTCTCCAGCTTGTGCTTGTTTCCTTGGGTGAGTTGTAAATGGGAGGAAGGACTGTGACAAATGATCCACTCCCAGGTGAGCATCCTAACTGATCTCTGAGCTGAGGAGAGTCAGCCCAGTGTCATCTGCTTCTTTCCTGGGACATGGTAGGAACAGTGCAGTGATCCTGCCTTTTTTTCTTTTCTTTTTTTTTTTTTTTTTTTGACTACGTGAAGTGAGAGATAGGACGGAGTTAGAACTGGCAGACAGCTTGAGGTGAATGTCTGATGAGTCTGAGCAGGAAATCCAAGCTGCCCTTCTGACCCTGGGGACAGAGCCACACACCTGCAGAGGCTCTGCCACCTTGCCAGGAGCTGCTTTCCATTTCGGAGCATCAGCTGATTCTGCTGGGGAATCTGCTCACAGTTACAGCTCTGCTAAAGTTAACCTTTTCTTGTGTCACTGCTTCATATTGGGCTTTATCTGCAGACATGGTTAAAAACCCCTTTGGAGATATTGTAGGTCTAAGGTACAGTGATGCAGAGCAGATTCTTCTTTATCTGAATTGAGCTAGGACATCTCCTTTCTTTGCTGGGAGTCTTTATGAAGGCCCCGAGGAAGTCAGTGCTCCTTATCAAGAAAAGAAGTAGATTCTGGGTTGTGTGCTTAAGTAGATAATGGAAAGTGACTTAAACCCTAGCTAACCAAATTATTTTATATCATGGTTAGAATTAATTAATGGAGTTTTTTTCTCTGTCCTAAGAAGAAGCTTGTTTGTGTTTTAAAACTAGTAACTTTGTAAGAAGCTGCCTAATCCATCCAAACATGAGTAGATCTATTCAGGCCTTCTGTGGTTAGCTTATCCAAGAATAGTTTAAAATCCTGGCAGTTATGTTACATAAGGATCCCATGATCCTGGTTCAGGCCATGTCTCCAACCTCATGACATGTGGAGCTGTGTGGCCGCAGAGGTCCATGTGGCAGGATCAGCTCCCATAGTCTCAGCCTGTACAAAGCACTGCTCTCAGATAAGTGAACTGATTTGGTGGATTAATGTAGTAATAGCAGGGAGAGAAAAGCTTATCCGCAGTGCTGTGAAGGCAGGAGCTCAGCAGGGCTGCACAGAAGGTTGGCTTCAGGAGTGACAGCTCTCCCTCCTTTCACAGTGGCTGCCCTCGCAAATCCAAACAGTGGGGACAAGCTAAGGCAAACCATGGGGTTAAAATAATAAACTAGGAAAAGCCATAACTCTTTTAAGTTTCAGGGAGATACACAGATCACACTCTTCTGCTTGAGTAGCTACTCCATATCCTCTTACCTTCAAGCCCAATCTGCAGTCTCTGATTGTCAGAGACAGGAATTAATTTTACATCACAGACTTCCACTTTGCCTCCATGACCTCACTGCACCTTGAGTGCAGCAGGATCGAAGGAAAAGGCTGGCAAAGGGTATTTCTTCATTGTATTTTGTCACAATGTTTTTCCTGCAAACTTTGTGAAGAAAAGAGGGAGAATTTGAGTAAGGACTCAAAACATAAAAATGCAAGTGGAACTATGCTTTTGCTGCCTTCATTTCTGACTTTAAAAGACATGCCTGGCTTTCAGGCTGACAAATGTTGTTGTTAGATCCAAGATGGAGACAGGATGAGTGGCATTGTGCACATTGTGTCTACCTTAACCCTGTCACCTTGGGGATGCACGTCTTTCCAATACATGTAGGAAAATACTCCAGCAGTGCTACATTCAAGTGCCAAACCATTTTGATCCTAGAAACAACTCAGAGCTGCATTTCAATTTTTTTTTTTGAGGATTGAAGCAAAATATTCTAATAAGCCCCCCTCCCAAGATAAGATTTAAATTATTTTCCTGGGAAAGGATAAAAAAATGAAAGATCTTAATCCGTGTCTTTCATTTCAAATTACATATGGAAAAAAAATCTAAATCCCTTTGTTTTTTTCATGAATATCATCTACCTAACTGCTTCTTATGTTGCCTTCCAGCAACGTCTTTGTTGCTAACTCTGTCTGAAACACCACCTGCATCTACCTCTGTTCTAATGTCTCTCTAAATGTGACAAGAAAATTCATGTGTTTAAGAAGACAATTAATAGGAAATTTAAGCCAAGCTGTTCTGTCAGGCAGTAGAGAAGATGAAATTCCAGGGTACTGTTTTGCACAGTTAACAACCCTTTTTTCTTTTGTAATTAAAACATTAGTAGATGTTAATAGGAAGAATTTGAAATCTAGATGATATAACTTCTTTCAGTGTCAGGAAAGGCTAATGTGAAAATACTGTTTAAAAGACTATTTTTCGAAGGGTATTGGGTGCACACTAAATAGAAAGTAGACCAGTTAAAATAAAATCATAATAACAAATGTTTTTGGAAGTCACTAATCAAATTTGAAAATCTACAGTTAGGTTGCTAAAATTTTTGCTGTTTATGTCTGTTAAGAGTTTCATGCAGAAATTGAAACTTTTACAATTCAATACATTTTTAAAGGGACAGATTATGCACTTTTTTCAAGAGGAATGTAACTGAAAAGAAAACAATCGAAATTAGAATATAGACTTAGGGAATGCAAAAAGACAAATATAACCTATTAAACCAAACCTGAAACCTGAAACATCTAGCAAATGTCAAGTGCCCCATGGCTCTGTGTGTGTACAGGAGTGTGGTCTGAGCACAACTGTATTTGTACAGTCCTTGTGCAGCTGGTGCTGCTGAGGAGAAGGTGCCAAATTAGAGCAGCAAAAGGCAAGCAGGACCCTGGTGGAGCACACAGAAAGAGCTGAACCAGCAGCTGGGATTAATCAGGGAAACCCAGCATTTCTGCTTGGACCCAGCGTCTTTAATTAAAACTGTTGTATTGCTCTAATAACTTTGCATGTTTGTAACACTTTCATTGATTTCAGTTGCTTCCCATTTTTTCCTTCACAGATTTATAGTATCCTGACACAATTAAAGATGGGGGGAAAATATAAAGGAGACTGATGTTTTGCACATGTATATAAGGTGATCATTTCATCCTATCCCCAGCACAGCTTATTGCTATGAAATACTGGGAGAGGTTGACAGTCTCACCCAGAAATCCATTTCAATGCACAGCACATTTTTCAGGACTTTGGTGTTTGTCCTTTGGTCCTGGCCCTGACTGTGACAGTTCTGTGTAGTTGAACCCTCCAAATTCTTGGGATCACACATGTGATCTGTAGGAATCCAGGCAGGTAGTTGTGCTGACCTTCAAAAGGTCTGCTTTGAAGCTTGGGGTCTCAGCTGTGATTAGAGAGGGTCTCCTCATGGTTGTGTTGGGTGAAGATATGAGTACCCAGCACCTGAAATGCCGTATAGTTTGACATTTTGGGTAATATTTATAATTCACTCTTTCACTCAGGTCTTGAGTTACAGCTATAAAATCAATTGTGTTTGGAGGAAAGTGGGGAAAAAAGCTTATTATCTTCTTAAACCAGTGCAGTTACATGTATTTTCTGTGGGGTTACCCCCTGAGAATGATTGCAGGAAAGTGAACTGGTGAGTGATGTTTATTGGCATCTGAGCAATGGGATTGTTTCAGGCCTTCAGACAATACACAGAATTGCCTTGTGTTTGTTTTGGGTTGGGGAAAAACCTTTCTTTTAAAGTGTCTTAAATGTCACTCCTTAAGATTATTCAGGCCCCGCTCAGCTCATTAATGTCTTGGTGTGTGTGGTGCCACTGAAGACACCTGACAGGTTCTCTCAGACCTGGACCTTCAATAGCAGCTATAATGCAAATATGACATCCAGTGAAACAGGAGATAGATATGATATGTTCTGGCCTCTTCCTAGAACAACATGTTGGCATTTCTGTTGGCATTGTTTGTTTTCCCTGAAAAAGAAACAGCTAGGGAACAACAGTGACAAACCTTTGCTGTAGTTACTAATTTTGCTTCAGGAAAACCCACAGTGTTCCCTATCCTGAGCAGCATGGTAGAGACCCTCCTTGAGCTAGTATCTAACCAGAAGCAAAATACGCTTTTTGAAGGCATCCAGTTCAAGTATTGTGCTGAAGACAGGACTGTGTTCCTCCAGATCAGCCCTGGTGTGAATGGCCCATCCCAAGATCAAACCCAAAACCTTGGTGTTATCAGCACCATGTTCCCACCAACTGAGGTGTGCCACTGTCCCTCCTCCACTGGGAACCAGTGGCTCCATGGACAGGGTGGACATCATGGCCCACATCCAAGAGCAGCTGGTTCTGGGGTAAATAAATTGGAGGTGGATTAGTTAGGTGGGTCACGCTGATTATCCACACAGAGGGGCTTTACACCAAAACTTCCCAGGTTTAAGAAAACATCCAATAGCTGTGGGGCAGCAGCGAGGAATGCAGTAACAGTGGACTCCCTGCATGGCTTCGAGGCACAGCCACAAGGCAGAATGTGGCTGTAGCTGTGTCAAAACACGAGGTGCCGTGGTGAAGGGGAGGCAGAACATTTGGGTGGTGTCCCCTTGGCTCTGGGACCAGCTGTTCCCCTGGGCAGTGGCACAGGTGAACCTAGAGAGTTTGGGTTGTGGGGTGGAGTGAACTGAACAGCCTCTGTGACCCTCCATTAAGGGAGAGCCACTGGGAATTAGGGCCCTCATGAGTCAGGGTAGGGGTGGGCTTTGCCCCTCTGTGAGGCAGACAGTGCCCAGTCCAGTGCAAATCCTGAGCTGGTGGAAAACAAGACACAGTCAAAGACTAGAGAAGGTCTTTGATCATTTTCATGAGCCAAGACTGTCATCACGGTGTGCTGGTGGCACACAGCCACAGATGCCAGTGTTTCATATCTGTCTTAATGTTTATCAATACTGTCACTTAAATAAACAAATCATTTTAATGTGCTTCTCAGGCAGTGTTGACAGCAAGTGCCTTCACAGAATTTCCCAAATTTCTCAAATTACATTGCACAAGGCACAAAAGCCTTTTCTGTCTGGGAGTTTCCCTCTGGTAGCAGCAAGATGAAATTGCTCTAAAAGCGCATTGTTTTATTCCACAGATTATAAACAATCACTTCTCTTTAGTTATTTACATTTTTATGTCCTAAATAAATACCAAATGTAGCAAGAAGCTTCAGCATTACCTCAAGTATTTCTGGCAAGTAGTGAAGGCATTTTGGATCAGAATCTACTTATAAAAGAGTTACCTATACATTAAAATAGTAGAATCGAGCAGAAGGTTGGATGGAATTTTGTTTTCTCTCACTTCCTGAAAAGTGTTTTCCATAGAGAAGTAATTAAATGCTTTTAACAAAATAGATGTTGAAGGTTAATTGCAGAAGTGTATCATCCCAGCTTTTATCAAAAGACAGCTGACAGCATGGTAAGCAGTAGTGGTTGGTATAGTTGTTTGGATAATACTAATTTATTTTTCCATAAAATAAAGATAATGGTTATAGCTGAGTGAGGGAGGGGAGGTGGGTGCTCCACCGGTTGACCATTCTTTGCACAAGACTAAACCCCAAGTGGTGTGGTGGGAGCGGGTGTCATACCCTGTTTAAAAAAAACTAATGATTTGAAATTAACATTCCACATGAATTTTCAAGGGTAAGAGAGCACACTAAAAATTCCTTCTCCACAGTCCTTGAGCAACATGTGTGTTCTTAAAGAGGGGATTGTGCAGGCATTCTGGATACAGTTATTGTGCAGATATTCTGGATCCAGGTGTCCTGCAGATATTCTGGATCCAAGTGTCCTGCAGGCATTCTGGATACAGGTGACGTGCAGGTATTCTGGATACAGGTGCCGTGCAGGCATTCTGGATCCGAGTGTCAGCACCATTGAGGCAGTTCCCTCACTCCTTGGGGGTTTTTCCAGCACGCTATGGGTGTTTTGCTCAGGGAGCAGTTGGAGAGCTCTTTGCCTGGCCCTGTGTCTGACGCTGTCCCGTTTCCTGCCCCGTGCAGTGACGAAGACCGTGTGTGCAGAGCAGTGTGATGGACGCTGCTATGGGCCCTATGTCAGCGACTGCTGCCACCGCGAGTGCGCCGGGGGCTGCTCCGGACCCAAGGACACAGACTGCTTTGTATGTGTGATTTTTTTATTCTTCCTGCCAGTCACTCTACAGGTTCTTAATGCTTTAATCCACGAAATTCACAATTTCGTCGCTTTTAATGTACTGTATGTACACTCGCAGATTCAGGATGCAAATTTTAGCATTTAGTATTTTTCATATTCTATTAACATAATTTATCTACTTAATATTACCCATTAACAGATCTATGGGATTTGTAAATATAGATTGGGAGCCATTAATATGCTTATCTCTGTGATTTTTATCTTTTTCTTTTCCAAAATTAGCTTTTAGAGGTGATAGCAAATTTTTAGAAGTATTTGTCATTACATTTGAACATGGTTTTTATTAGTGCTCTGTGTGCTTTTCATATGAAAGTCAAGAATACTATTTAGCTTCTATGTGCAAGATGTTCCCTGTTTCTGCCAGACTTAATTTTAAATCAGCTTTTTTACTGGGCATGCTTCTTCATGGAGATGGAAGGAAAGTGGCTCCCCAAACACTCTCCCTCAAATGCATATTACTACATGTGTGCTTCAGATGGAAAGAAGAAATGGCTTTTTCTTTAAAGAAACAGACAATCTAAACATCCAGACTGTTGAAAAAATCTGTCCTGTTTCTAATCCATTATTTCTAAAAGTTTTAGCAGCTTTAGAACCCAAACCTGATCTCAAAAAATGTGTAGCTCATCACACTGGGTCGATGAGACAAGTTTTGCTAATGGTTTCAGGGGAAACAAACCTAGGTCTAAAGAAGCCTAGGATTAAAACCTGTATAGAGAGGTGGGTTTTCAAATGTACCCACATGATTGAAGAGACAAAAACCTGTGAAGTTGACTGCCAGGTGGGGTTGGGAGGAGGGTATGGAAAATTGCATATATTTTGAAACTGTGGGCAAGTGACTCATAATGAATGACAAAAATGAATCTTTCTCTATGTGGCCCTGACTGTTTGATAGTGATAGGTTTTGTGCTTCAAAACCACACTCTAAATGCTGTTCTTCGACTGATGATGAACTGTAGTGGTGGCCTGACTTAGCCACCAACAGGATTTACAAAAGCTGTTCTCTGTGGCTTTTCACAAGTAAACTCTCAACACATATGGTATGGCTTTTTTTTCCATTCCCTGGAAGTTCTCTGTTGGCTTTGAACTAGAGAGATAGGAAAATAGCATTCTTTCTTGTGTCATGTACAATATAAATAGGTAAAGGGAAGAGGAAAAATGCAGTCATTGTTTCCAAATGAGTATCAAGGAACATCCTCAGAGCTGACGTGTTGATGTGTGCCCATTTTCAAATGTTAAGGACAAGTTATTATCAGCCTAAGTTGTGTAATGCTGCAGCCTGAAAGTTCGGCTTCCTAAATTGTGGCAGCCATGGAAATATGTATGCTAAAAATCAACTAGTATGTTTGTTCTCATACAGCAGAGAAGCACCCAGGGTTTATTCTCATTCCCTCCTGGCCCCAGAGCAATGTAAAAGAAATTCAGCAGGGGTCTGGCAATTTTCAGGACTAGTCATTACTTGCGTAGTCACAGTGGGTGAAAAGTGT
The DNA here is from genome assembly GCA_013400655.1 of Mystacornis crossleyi. Taxonomy (NCBI): domain Eukaryota; kingdom Metazoa; phylum Chordata; class Aves; order Passeriformes; family Timaliidae; genus Mystacornis; species Mystacornis crossleyi. The sequence goes on along the minus strand of VYZQ01065178.1, from coordinate 5,327 downwards.
AATCCTTTAGGCTATAGACAACTGTGCTTAGCTTTCAGCTGAGACACAGAACTTTGTTTTTTCCCTGTGTATTTCCCCGTGCTTTTATTCACAAATTAGCAGCATTTCACACAAAATGCTACAGATTTGCATATATTATTGATGCAATTACAAATGTATATAAAACATTTCACTCATAAATTAAAGGTTCCCAGATCTTCTAGATGAGTTTTTCCCGAGAATTTTTGTGTCTTCAAGGAGTATTGGTGTGCTTTACTTTATGCACTTTCTAAACTGTTATCAGAGAATTGGCGTATACATGATGGAGTACCTTTTAAGTCAACATGTAAGAAATGAGTTGAGGAAACAAAATATATTAGTATTTGTTAATAAGCAAAAGTACAGCTTATGAAGCATTACAAATCCTTTAGAGCATTATGGCATCCTGCAACAGCATCCTGTTCTAAATATGGTTTAAATATCTGTAGATAAAATTCATCCATACTCCTCCATATGCTGCCATCCAGTCATTTGCATGTTCAGTTCTAAAAGCAAGACAGTACTCATCATCTGACATAAATGCAAGCAAACATGGTAAAGCAAAGTTTTATTGATGTCTTTATCTCAGATTCAAACTGGGTCTAGAACTTGAAATGCGTAGGAGGGCCTAGTTGAGTGCCTAGTGGAACCAGAAAAGTGTCACAACTCTATTCCTCAGGTGGACTTCCCATCCAGGTCTGAGTAAAGCGTTTATCTTTGTCAGGGGAAAAAATCTGTTTCTGTGAAAAAAACTGGCGGGTTTTGTAATAGGCATTTTCAAGAACCAGTAAAGACAGGTTCAGCAGTTTTGCTTAGCACATGCTCCATGTAGGACAGTGCTTTCATCACGAATCTCCCTGTTTGTCCCTTTCAGCAGCAGATTTTGTCTTTGGATACATTATTAGCCTCTCCTTTTTGAAATCTTTGGCATGACAGGTCCCATGGTCCTGCTGGTCCTGATCCAAATGGAGATAAGGACTTCTAGTAAAATCAGCAGAAGAGAGGAATCTTTTTCTCTTTCCTCTCAGTTCCAGCCCAGGACAGAAGGGGACAGGACACATATTATTGTTATACTTGTTGACTCCTTAAAGACACAAAACCACCTGTATTTTAGCAACCTGGAAAAAGACTAGAAGGATTCACTCCTAGACTAACACTTCTAAAGCAACCTGAGTTACAGGTTAGTGGGGAGGCAATACCCCATAACAGTGGCTGCATAAACTGTTAGAGGGATCCAAGCTAGGCTGCAGCTTTCATATTCATACAAATTTTTCATTCATGGTATGCTCTGTGAAAATTGCTCTAGCAGTTTTCTATAATCTGTGGTTAAAACCATAGACATGATGTGTGCTGATAAGGAATGTCAAAATCGGTGAGCCTTTCTATTCCTAATTACCAGCCTTGCATGGTCAATTGTTTTCCCTGCAGCCTGTTACTTTCGTTATCCACACACTCGCCTCTTCATTTGTCAGGGCCCTGTCCTCTGTCAGCTGTGCGTGGCAGAGCCTGAATGCTAAGTGGGACAAAGTCCTATTTTCCTCTCTCAGTATGCGAAGCAACTGACCTTGTTAAACTTACCACTTAGGGAAATGGCCCCCTCCTGTGCTAGCTCAAAAGAAGTTCTTATCCCTCTTGCTTCCTAATTGGGAATTCCAGTTTTAAGCTGGATGATGTACTCNTTTTTTTTCCATTCCCTGGAAGTTCTCTGTTGGCTTTGAACTAGAGAGATAGGAAAATAGCATTCTTTCTTGTGTCATGTACAATATAAATAGGTAAAGGGAAGAGGAAAAATGCAGTCATTGTTTCCAAATGAGTATCAAGGAACATCCTCAGAGCTGACGTGTTGATGTGTGCCCATTTTCAAATGTTAAGGACAAGTTATTATCAGCCTAAGTTGTGTAATGCTGCAGCCTGAAAGTTCGGCTTCCTAAATTGTGGCAGCCATGGAAATATGTATGCTAAAAATCAACTAGTATGTTTGTTCTCATACAGCAGAGAAGCACCCAGGGTTTATTCTCATTCCCTCCTGGCCCCAGAGCAATGTAAAAGAAATTCAGCAGGGGTCTGGCAATTTTCAGGACTAGTCATTACTTGCGTAGTCACAGTGGGTGAAAAGTGTAATCCTTTAGGCTATAGACAACTGTGCTTAGCTTTCAGCTGAGACACAGAACTTTGTTTTTTCCCTGTGTATTTCCCCGTGCTTTTATTCACAAATTAGCAGCATTTCACACAAAATGCTACAGATTTGCATATATTATTGATGCAATTACAAATGTATATAAAACATTTCACTCATAAATTAAAGGTTCCCAGATCTTCTAGATGAGTTTTTCCCGAGAATTTTTGTGTCTTCAAGGAGTATTGGTGTGCTTTACTTTATGCACTTTCTAAACTGTTATCAGAGAATTGGCGTATACATGATGGAGTACCTTTTAAGTCAACATGTAAGAAATGAGTTGAGGAAACAAAATATATTAGTATTTGTTAATAAGCAAAAGTACAGCTTATGAAGCATTACAAATCCTTTAGAGCATTATGGCATCCTGCAACAGCATCCTGTTCTAAATATGGTTTAAATATCTGTAGATAAAATTCATCCATACTCCTCCATATGCTGCCATCCAGTCATTTGCATGTTCAGTTCTAAAAGCAAGACAGTACTCATCATCTGACATAAATGCAAGCAAACATGGTAAAGCAAAGTTTTATTGATGTTTTTATCTCAGATTCAAACTGGGTCTAGAACTTGAAATGCGTAGGAGGGCCTAGTTGAGTGCCTAGTGGAACCAGAAAAGTGTCACAACTCTATTCCTCAGGTGGACTTCCCATCCAGGTCTGAGTAAAGCGTTTATCTTTGTCAGGGGAAAAAATCTGTTTCTGTGAAAAAAACTGGCGGGTTTTGTAATAGGCATTTTCAAGAACCAGTAAAGACAGGTTCAGCAGTTTTGCTTAGCACATGCTCCATGTAGGACAGTGCTTTCATCACGAATCTCCCTGTTTGTCCCTTTCAGCAGCAGATTTTGTCTTTGGATACATTATTAGCCTCTCCTTTTTGAAATCTTTGGCATGACAGGTCCCATGGTCCTGCTGGTCCTGATCCAAATGGAGATAAGGACTTCTAGTAAAATCAGCAGAAGAGAGGAATCTTTTTCTCTTTCCTCTCAGTTCCAGCCCAGGACAGAAGGGGACAGGACACATATTATTGTTATACTTGTTGACTCCTTAAAGACACAAAACCACCTGTATTTTAGCAACCTGGAAAAAGACTAGAAGGATTCACTCCTAGACTAACACTTCTAAAGCAACCTGGATTACAGGTTAGTGGGGAGGCAATACCCCATAACAGTGGCTGCATAAACTGTTAGAGGGATCCAAGCTAGGCTGCAGCTTTCATATTCATACAAATTTTTCATTCATGGTATGCTCTGTGAAAATTGCTCTAGCAGTTTTCTATAATCTGTGGTTAAAACCATAGACATGATGTGTGCTGATAAGGAATGTCAAAATCGGTGAGCCTTTCTATTCCTAATTACCAGCCTTGCATGGTCAATTGTTTTCCCTGCAGCCTGTTACTTTCGTTATCCACACACTCGCCTCTTCATTTGTCAGGGCCCTGTCCTCTGTCAGCTGTGCGTGGCAGAGCCTGAATGCTAAGTGGGACAAAGTCCTATTTTCCTCTCTCAGTATGCGAAGCAACTGACCTTGTTAAACTTACCACTTAGGGAAATGGCCCCCTCCTGTGCTAGCTCAAAAGAAGTTCTTATCCCTCTTGCTTCCTAATTGGGAATTCCAGTTTTAAGCTGGATGATGTACTCATGCTGTAAGAAATCCAAAGGGTTGGACCTCTGAAAAAGTCATTAGCATTTGCTTAGACAATGATAAATAGCGGCTCACTCTTGGCAGTTTTAGAATGTCCTATCAAGTTGAGAATTAGTTGATTGTGGGTAGTTATGAAACAAATTACAGTGCTGTTTTGGTTTTGTAGGAAGTGTTGTAACAGGCAACTGTTGCCAATTAAAGGGGCTCACCAAACTCCCTAATTTGAAAAGTCACATATTTGCCAAGATCCTAGCAAAAATCCAAGTGGCCAAAGTGAATATTAGAGAGCTCGGTATCACATTCCTCACTGTCACAGCAAGTCTGAACAATCAAGGCCATCTTTTACACACACAAAATAACCCCCTAAAGCAGCTATATGATTTAATTCAATATTTTTTTGTCTCCCTTGTTTTGTAGGCCTGTATGAATTTCAATGACAGTGGTGCTTGTGTCACACAGTGTCCCCAGACCTTTGTGTACAACCCCACCACCTTCCAGCTGGAGCACAATCACAACGCCAAGTACACCTATGGGGCTTTCTGCGTCAAGAAGTGCCCGCGTAAGTGCTGTGTTATCTGCCCTGCTATCTGTCTTCTCCTGCAGTGATGGGAAGCTGGAGTTGCATTTCAGGAGCCTTAAAAACAGTGAGAGAAGGAGAGCTGAGTGCAGAGCACAGTCTGGCCAATCACTCCACATGTGCTTGCAGCCTGTAATAACTCAGGTGTTAACGAAAGACAGTGACATTCTGTGCTGCTGACACTTCCCAAGTATCCCGGAGTGATTTTCCCAAAGAAAGGTGATTTATGTTTTTGTGGTCAACTGCTTGTTACATTCATGCTTTAGATCAGTATTTGCAAATTCCAAAGTAGTGGAAATAAATAGTTAAAATAGGGGGATTGTAAAAGGGCATGAATTTCTGTTTCAGAAAAATAACAGTCTACCACCAGCACCTGGCACCAATGCTTTCATGATATTGATGCCCTTAACTTGGAATAATGATGGTTTGAGAGAAAGTTACCCTGTCCAGTTCTGTCCCAATGAGGAATAAACTTGTAATACTGACAACAGTGCAGTCTTAAAAATCCAGAGTAATATTAGAGGGGAAGGGGGATTTAAAAAAAGAAAAATCCCATGCATGTAAAACCCACATGCTTCTGAGATACCAGCCAGATGATGACAAGTAACAGAAAAAATTATAGGGTCATCACTTACACAGTCTTTGAATCTGCTGGTTTAATTGGAAAGAATAATAAAGGAGATAGTATTCTTGCTCTCCCTTTCATTCCATGAAGGTTTACAGTTGTGCATTAATTATTTTATCCATAAATTACATGTAAGAAGGATGGGTGATCTATATTAAATGGAGCCATAATTCAACCTAACCCAAAATCCCAATTCTGAATCTCTGTGGAGGACTGACAGTAGCTGGGGGCTGTGACCACCAGGCCCTAGTTCTGCCTGTAATAATGGTGGGTTTGTGGAAGCAAGAT
>VYZQ01065177.1:127812-160306 GCA_013400655.1 Mystacornis crossleyi | reverse complement strand
CCCCATGGAGGAGCACCTCTTCAGTCCAGAGGGGGATTTCTTGATGTTTCAAGCTCTACCTGTGAAGGTCTGCCTGAAGACTGTGGTTTTCTAGAAATTTCTGCACATCTCTCTTCTAAGTTGTGAAGGAAATGTCTCTCTGGTTGTCACAAACACAGGAAAGTTACTCCTACAGGAATGCAGCTCCAAGTGAACTGCAAGCAGTCCTTTATGCTAGACCATGGCAGAGGCACTGACCGAGGAAGATGAGTAGGCTGTATTGAGGACAGCAGCAACAAGAACACTTTGCAATTTAAGCCTCCTGGATGAAGACTAAAAATATTACTCACATCTATCATATTAAATTGTATGAAAAGCCGGCAATCCCTGCAGTTCCCCATACTGACAGACGCTGAGTCAGAGGGATGTGTTCAGAGGGATATGGGGCACTGCCCCAGATCACTGACAGCTGGAATGGTAGCTGGTAGCAGCCCCACAAGCTGCCCTATGGGAGGCTGTGTGCTGATTCCATCCAACTGGACATTTCATACCTGTCTCTGCAAACAAAAATTCATGGTTTCATGCAAGTGGATGTTTCTCATTTGCTGTACACAAGTCTATGAAAGTTTTTTTTAAGGTGGGAGAGCAACATTAATGTGTGAAGAATGATGATTATCTTGTAAAGTCAGAACTACAGTGTTTAATGAAATAAAGTTATTGATAATTAGAAATAAACCCAAAGATTTTAAATTCACTTTAAATTCGGGAGACTGTAATACATCATGTGCAAGTCCAGAAGAACTCCATCTTTTTCACTACACAATTTGTACTTTAGTTGCAAGACAAGATATTGCAGGTAACTATTATTTAAATGGAGTTACTATTCCCCAACTCATCTGAGAAATTAATTTTGGGAATCAAAATAATGACAAAATATTCTACATGGAATCACAATATACTCAGAACACACACGAAATTGTTCATTTACATGTTTGGTGAAATATTTTTCTCTTGAAACTGTTTTCAAGCCTTAAGGGAAGTCACTGAGAAATGCACAAGGGCAGCCTTCACTGTGACTGTTACACACCTGTAACATATTCAAAATATATTCCAGTCTTCGTTGCTACAGCTTATCTAAAATTTATGCAAAGTTCAGGACTAAAGCTGAACCCTCACTAGTCCAGGATAAACTGTCAGAGTACTGTGGAGGGATTTGACCAAGCAGTTCCAATTAATATCATATTAAATCTCTATGCACAGCTTTAAAAATTGAGCCCTGAAGGACTAACCTGTTTGTCTGCATTCTTTATTATTATTGTTACATCAACAGGATTTGTAGAAATAGGTAACATCAGTTCATCACTGCCACCACCTGGTTAAACTCCCCAACTCTATATTTGTGAATACAGGTATCAGAAACGTAGCAAAGGGGTAAAAAAAAAGAAGAAGCAAATCTTTGGGGTAATTGCCCTAAGTCAATGCTTTAATGTGAAATAGAAATGTGAAGACCCACACAGTAGCTTCCAGTCCATCAGACTGAAAAGATAAGACCAAACCTCCAGAGATGTAGGTGGCTTGGGTTGGCTTTTTTCTTTTCCCCAAGTGATTGACTGATTGATTGATTGATTGATTGGTTGTGGGTGTTCTACAAAGAGTAGACTGATAGTGGCTAGTTTAGGTAAACCTGGCTAGACAATAATAGACAATAATAAGAGAATAATATTATCCTTCAGATCCTGATTGGTCCACTAAACTCTTCAATACAGTATCACTGGGATTGATCTTCATTGCTCTGCGTGTTGATAACCATTTGCCTTCCTAAACAAGATGCCTAGGACGAAACTGAGAGCTGACAGTCTGTCCCTTATTTCCACTCTTCCCTCTCTTCGTTACCCAGATAAATGGGGAATGGGTCATTTCTCTCCCAGGAACACTTTTTACTCATCCTACATCTTTAATCCTGTTTTATAATGTCACCTTTTTAATCCTGCAGCAATTCAGTCCTTGCCCCAGCTAGAGATATGCCTGTTGTTAATCAGGCAGTGCCAGGAAGTCCTGAGCACCAGTGGGATTGCCAGGTACCCACCACAGTGCAGGAGGTGGCACGTGGAAGAGTGTACACACAAAGGAGTGTATCCTAACACTTCAGCACTTAGTGCTTCCAGAAATGTTGCCACGTTCTTCAGGTGTGTGGTGTTTTTATGTAATTTTTAGCAGGGAATTTCTAGGCCAAATGGGAAGAATCTGCGTCAATGCTGATTGAGAACTGGGTATTAGATTTTGGGCTGAGTTCCCTGAAGAAGGATCCTTTTTTTCAGGCCATTTCTGCTGTTGAAGGACTGACACACTTCATGCAGTTTTACTGATTGTTATAAAAAATATACCACACTTTTAGGTCACTGGCTTCTCCCTGGTGTAAAACTGCAATGCAAGATTTCCAGCAAGCTATTGATTATAATGAAAAGTCAATATAAATGTAATAAATTAGGAACAATAACCTGAACAGTGGGAAGGTGGCTAAAGTCACTGTTTTGTTGACGGTTTTATTTCAAAATGCCCCCCACCCCTTCCCTTAGCTTGGCACCTTTTATATAACTTACATTATCACAACTGTCTTTGTGCCAGGAGGAGTGAAGTACTCTCCTGTTCCAAGCTTCTGCTACTTTAGATAAGCCAGCAATAATTATTTCTGAGTGAAACAAAATTAACCCTCACAATGGAGCCTGAGTCCATGATGTGTTCCAATTTGGAAGTCATTTGTCTTGGGATACAAAGGCCCCGATTCCCCCTAGTACCAGACTGGGTTCTTACAGACTCAGGGTTATACTGGCAAACCAAAAACCTTAAACTGCTATTATAAATCTGTCGTTGTTTTATTTTAACTCCACTGAGAGAATTATGTATTGGAAATAAAGCATACATGAAGCCGATTTCCCCATTTATTTCCAGACTAGAGTCACAGTTTCCTGGTACCTTTACAGTCATAGGGGCTACTACTATGATTCAGGATTTTTTGTGTGCCTACTTTGATATGTACAGCCCAAAGCTTAAAGAAGATACACCAGAGGATCAGACAAAGAAAATAAAGAAAAAGAAAACAGGTAAAAAAGGAAGGGGTAAAAGGGTGAAAGAAAAGGATGACATGAAAAGCATAAGAGACAAAGGGGAGGGTACTAAATGACCTCTTGAAGTCCCTGTTTCCTATGATTTCGTAGCAGATAATAGAGGGTCTTGTTTTAGCAAACTCTATTTCCAATTACACATTTTCCTTGCCTGTATATGGAGACAGTTAATGCTTTTATTCCGATGGAAAAAGTGCAGCACAGCAGAAATAAGGAATACAAAGTGAGTTCTCTAGCTTTAGGTCAACACAGGGGAATGACAGAAGTTGCCATTTAAAAGTAACATTTGCTGAATCCCCAAGAAATTATAAAAAAACAGACAAAATAACAGAAAAAGAAAATAACAGACAACTCTAAAGAAAAAGAAATAATTGTAGTTTCTGTTCTTTGAAGTGTCTTGTGACAGTTACATATGCCAGCATATAGTATGATATATTTGTCTCAGTCTGAGAAAGAGTGGTACCTGTGAAGAACATGTCATGGTACATCCATCTTCATATTCCATAATCTGTTAGCAAGTGCAGCCCTTCTGGCAGATAAAAGCAGCATTTCTGCTGACCCCTCCCACTGAGGAATTCAGTAAAGCCATGGTGACAAGCAAAAGTATAACCCCCCTGTATTACCACAAAGAGGCTCAGACAGCCAATAATCCTGAACCAGGCATGCCAACCTGTAGAGAGCTGGACATCTGTTGAAGGTGTATTTGAAAACACAGCATAGACATACCTACCTAATTCTTCCCACTCATGAATAGGTCACATTATACTGCTCCTGTGAAATCTAGCATTCTCCCCTTCGCAGTTATTTGAGGGTGTGCAATTAGGAGTGAAGTAGACAGACAGATGTTGAGCAAGCACTGAAACGTTGCCATTCATCATCAGCCAGCAGATACTGAACTTGGCTGACTACCCCAGCTTAGTCAGATAGTTTGGCACACTGTCTCTCAGCACTGGGTTTTTCACTCAGGATCTTAAACTGTACTGAGTTCACTCCATAAATTATATAAAACTGGGGGATGGGATTGGCTTCACTTTTTGCCATCAAGCAAAGTTATAAGAATTTCAGTCCTTTTACAAGTAGTGTTGCTGCTCTGTTTAAGGGTTACCTTTCATCTCTAGATAGCATCACTGCCTATTCAAAAGAGAAACGGAATTTGGCCAGCTATTAAATTGAATTCCTTTCCTCCATCCTGCATGTGCTTAGTCTTGCATACAAAGCATAAAAAGCAAAACCAAAGGTCTATAAGATGGGACCATAAGGAGCTTCACATGCCATCTCTGAGTAAAATATCAAACAAAGACTTTCGGGAGCTCAGAAACATGTCATCATATGTGGTATTTCTCTTGTCAGCAGCAAAGCTGTCTCTAATGCACAGCACACTTAGCAAATCAAGAATGCTTCAGGCCAAATTTGGGTAAAAACTAAATCTTTGCCTCCCACAGGTTTTATCTGCAGCTGCTGAACCAAACATTTCTACCTCCCCTCCCTCACTGAAGGAGATTGTGTTTCAGAGCATTGTTTTCTGTAGACACTTATTAACCCTGTTGAATTTAGAGCAGGGGATTGCACTCAATATCTATTGATTAGCAGTGCTGCAGTAATCCTTAGGCCCTGGTCATTTTGGTCTGTTGACTAGGACTTGGTACACAGCAGTGCCCTTTCCAGCAGACATTGATATGCATGTAAGGAGGTGGGAGAGGCAGGAGGGAAGGTTAGCATGAAGTCAAGTGTTTATACATTACAGGAAATTCCTGGTGAGGTGATGGCAGCTTTTATCATAGCCTGACAGAGTCCAGGGTTTAATTCATACAAGTGTGCATCAAACCAAAAACCTTCTCAAAACTATGTCGGAAAACAGAATCCATTATTCAGTGATTGCAAACAATAATAAGCTTTGCCAGGGTATAAAAAGAATAAAAAAATTCTTCCAAGCTGATCTCCAATTAACAGTAATATGATAGAGTTTCAGGGATGATTTGTTTTCTCTCTTTACTCATCCTTTCTGCTCAGAACTGAATGTGTTTTGACACAGCACCTATTTCCAATAGGGAACTGCCTTCTCCATAGCATGTCTCTTGCACTGCAGCCAAGCTACAAAGACACCTATTGACTGAGAGTAGAACTTAACACTTTTTTTTTACATCCATTCATTTTGTTCTTCTGCTAGCTTTCATTCAGCTTTGACTTCAGTCTCTGATTTACAAGCAGGGATGGTGTAGCTTGGGAAGAACCTAGAGTACCTTTTTTGAAGCTGCCCACCACATTTTCCCTCCAACTCAAGACACCTGCATAGCGGACACTAAATTAGAATTTCTACAAAATAAAAAAGAAACTGCAATGCCTTTTTAATTTAATATTCTAGTCTGAAAACAAAGGCAATTCAGAACTGCTGATTCAGGAGCTGTCTGTTTGGTATGTGAGCATTAAGCTCCAGGATAGGTATAGGGTAGATGGCTGAGGACAGAATTAACTTTAGTTAACTCCAAGTTTTGAACCCTCATGAATGAGAGCCCTTTGAAAATCAAAGATATCAGAGTGTACAAAAATACAGATTTTGGTCCTTGCATTTTTAATAAAAATGCATTTAAAGAACTTGCTCCTAGAATAGCTTGAAATACTGGAGATATATATGCTTGTATGCTAGTAATATACAATTGTGTCTGTGTATTTTTTCCTGAATTTCATAAGATCAGTCCAGTGGATGGCTGTGGTTTAATCCCAGAAAGAATTAATAAGGTCTTTGATTAGCAGTTGATTTCCTGGTGATAAGATGTGACTGGAACAATCTATCTGCCAAGGCATCATAATTCTTTTTCGTATTGGAGTACTGCTATAATTCTGAGAGTCATTTGACCTTCATGTTTCTGTTCTCCACTCCTCTCTCTATCTTTTCCCATGTCTGAAGAGAGCTTGCTACAAACACTACGTGGAAAGGAAACAGTCTAGGGAAAAAAAGCATCTGAACATCATCTAACAGTGGAGTTCCTTCCCATGGACTACACAGTAACCAGGTTTTCCATCTGCTCAGTTACTAGTCCAAGGTACCAGTTACTGACCTGTCCCCAGCTAGACTTTGTACAGTGACCACAGTCCTCTGGGCCAGGCTGCTCAGTCAGTTTTTAACCTACCTTGCTGACCACCCACCAAAACCACACCTTGTCAGCTTTTCTACAAGGGTGCCGTGGAGACACTATCGGAAATCTCGCTCAAGTAAAGGTGAACAGCACCCACTGCTCTCCTACCCTCCACAAGCTGCCCATCACCTCACCACACAAGGTTATCAGGTTCATTCAGCATGAGCTCCTGCTTGTAAAGCAGGCTGGTGTGAGAGAATACTTCCACCTTCACATGAGTAATAGCAAGAGAATATTCTAAGAGACAGTGAATTACAAACACAGGCACACAACACACCTGCAAACAGTTTATATATGCATGTATACTCAATGTGCCCTTTTGCTGCAGGTAAATATAATGATATTCATTCATTCATAGTCTGGTATGTTTAGTGTGTGATCCAAGAATAATGTTTGTTTTCTGTGAGGTATTTTATGCTTTATTGGAGTCCTCACTGACAGTTCATGGGCTTAGGGTCTTCATATAATACACAGGGAAAAAAGAAGCACTTAGAGAGAAAAAAGAAATGAGAGCATAAAAAGAGAATAAACGTGCTATTAAGTAACACAGTGGCTTATCTTGTATAGTATTCATTCAACAGCAATAGGACATGATATTTAAGGACAGTACATGACCCTAGCCATGTTTTGTTCTTTGTTCCTCTCATATTTCCCCAGCATCTCAAAATGCTGTATTAGGGAAGCAAAAGCATGCAATTTTCTTAGTTCTTTTAGCATCCACGTTGGAACCTGCTTTCCATAAATCTGTCTAAATTCTCCTTGGCCCTGACATTACTATTTGCCTTAAAGCCTCCTGTAGCAACAAATTCCAAAACTTCTTTACCCACTGTGTAGAGATGTATTCTCTTTTATCTGTTTTAAAATGACCCCTTTTTTGTTTTATTGAGTGTTCCCTAGCTCATGCAGTGAAAACTGAAGCAACAGTTAATTCAGATTGTCCACTGCCTTTGTGATTCTGTAAACTTCTTTCATATCCCCACATAGCTTTCTTTCCCCTTCCCAAGACAGCTGCTTCATTCTCTTGACAATTTTAGCTTCCTCTACTTGTGCCTTTTTTTGAACTCCACCATATTCCATCTGAGAGGTAGTGGCCAGAGCTGCAAACCCACACTTTTTGAGGTGTCAACATGATGCCTTCTGTTTTGTTCTCGATACTTGACCTGACAATGTCCAGCATTATGATGATACTTTGTCTGCTGCTGCACACTGAGCTTCAGATTTCAGAGAAATATCTGAGTGACTCTAAGATTTTTTTTTGCAGAATTGAAATTGCCAGGTCTGAGTTTTGAGAAGAAAGACAGGCTAATGACCCAGGAATGATTTCAACAAAAGGTCTTCCTTAGAAGTGAAACTGAGCAAATCAAGACAAGACAATCTGTTCTATCCTGACACTCAGGACCACACTTCATTCCTCATCTCTACCTGTAACCATGTAACTCTCCCACCTTCTCGTGCTTGTTCTGCTCAGTCAAAATGGAGGCCTAAGCCATGCACCAGTCCTCCATCTGAAACCCAGTTTCCTCATTTCTTTACTCCTCTTATCCATTTGCATCCACGTACATCCCATTTCCCACTAGCAAACCAGGATGCATAACTGATGAATCCTCCATACCAAACCCAGACTCCCACAAAATGTCTCCTCACCACTCTTTCCTCTTTCCAAGACTCCAGCAAACCAGGATGCATAACTGATGAATCCTCCATACCAAACCCAGACTCCCACAAAATGTCTCCTCACCACTCTTTCCTCTTTCCAAGACTCCAGCAAACCAGGATGCATAACTGATGAATCCTCCATACCAAACCCAGACTCCCACAAAATGTCTCCTCACCACTCTTTCCTCTTTCCAAGACTCCAGCCTTTTAGTTTATCATTTGTTCCAACACTGGGCTGTATATTTCCTATGCTTTCCCTGGATCTATGGGTCTTCCCAGATCATACAGCTGAGTGCTTTTTGAACACCACAGTGGAGGTTAAGGAGCATGCAGCAAAATAACATAAGAGCCATTTGTTGTTGCCTTACAGATCAGGTAGTACAAACCAGCTACTCCATGATAACTCTCTGTGCTATCCCAGACTTTGCCTTCTATGGAAAATCACTGGAAAATGCTTTTGCTTTTTCTGTCAGAAAAGTGAGTTGCCTCTTATATGTTCCAGAAATGCAAGCCATTTATCCCTGTGTCTGTTTGCACCTGTCTCTGTAAAGAAAACAGAATATATTCAGAATGGGTGGAAGCCATATGCACACCCCAGGTAACTGACCAGACTCTTTTGTATATATTTGGATACTATAAAGACTGTGGCTCAGATAAAGCAACAGAGATAAAGCTGTTGCAGTGGGGTGGCTGCAACCCTCCCTGGGAGACAGCCTTGGCCCGTGGAAGAATCAAGGAGACGATATTTGATAGATGTTTTCAGGTTCTATTCCCCCTTGCTGCACATGGCTGGAGCCCGGCAGGGACTCCGACAGTGACTGCCCCCTAGAACAGCTCTAGAACAACTACCCCGGAGTGCCGTGAACACTCCCCTAAGTACAGAACTCCCGCGGGCTGCATTCAAACTGACCAATAGGGGACAGGATTTTGGGTACACATGACCAAGGGAACAGGGAGAGAGAAACCCCGTTCCCCAAGCATCCACTTATGCCCACCTCCCCCACAGGGAAGCACCTCTTCATAAAGCAACTCTTTCCTTGTCCTTATAACACACTCTGGGATTAGGGAAGCCATCCTGGAAGAGCAGAGGATTGGGCCTTCCCTGGGGACCACGCAACATGCACAACAGGGAACATTTTCCAGGCTGAAATGAGCTAGAAAGGGAACTGGTGGTAATCAAGATGCCAGTAGTACTGCTAGAGTTAGGAAGACGATGTGGGGAAAGAAGGTTCTGCAACACTTCCAGTGCAATTAGGTAGCCCGATATAGTTGCTGAATCAAAGAGAGCAAAGCAAAGTGCTATAACTAACAGAATTTTGCATGCTTGGACTTGCAACCAGATGTCTGAAACTTTGTGGTGATTCTTCCGAAGCCAACTGCTTTTTGTAATGCATGTTCCATTATTTTGGTGAAATAAGCAGATGCAGTGAATTAGATTCTGACCTTTATTTCTCTGAGGTGCCAGGTAGATCTGCCTATTACAAAGACATCCTGTTTGAGTCTCTTGTTAAGTAGCATCACTCTGTTTTGGGCTTGGTTGCCTTGTCCCTGCTTTGTCAGAAGCTTTTGTGAGAAGAGAGAGCCTCGATCTCCTAGAGGTATCTGTGCTTCCTTCTGAAGTAGGGCCACAGAGGCTCTGACTTGTGTGTGATTTCTTCATAGCAGCTCAGCCGCTCAGATGGCCACTTGCTCCACAAACAGAGCGTCTGCAAGATATAGTACTTAATATCATTGTGGACTTACTTAAAAATAAGAGGATTAATCCTTACTTAAGACTGGCATTTACTTCTTTATTGTGAGATAATAAATGGAATGGATCATGCCTGATCTGTAGTTCTGTCCTTGAGAAAATCAGAACAGTTTGGTGCATTTTTGTCAATTCCATTTACGTGTGTTTTCTAATTCTTTTCCATGTATTTACTTCTCAGTAATCGCTGGTAATTATCAGCAGGTAAGGAAGCAATAGAACTCACAGGAA
Organism: Mystacornis crossleyi; assembly: GCA_013400655.1. NCBI lineage: Eukaryota > Metazoa > Chordata > Aves > Passeriformes > Timaliidae > Mystacornis > Mystacornis crossleyi. Next base: position 150,437 of record VYZQ01065177.1, on the reverse strand, counting down.
ATTATTGAAATGAAGTATATAGAAGAACTGAGAAATAAAAGTTCCATATATACAATTTTTAAGTAATAAATTTTCCTCTTTCAGAATATGTTTTCTGCTATTTATCTCTGACTGCTTCAAGGGACCATAGGTCTGATCAGAATATAATTCCTGTTCAAAGATAAACTGAAAGTTAAATGCCAGGTCTCGACACACAGTCAACTCCTACACTTGCAGCAGCAATGTTTATTTTAATACTTATAAATCTAGTGACAACATAGTTGCAACTTATTGATGTGTCTCATATCACCATAGGAAAAGTTCACATCTGAAGAGTAGAAGGATGGAAACAGGCTTCAACTGTGCCAAAATGTCTCAAATTCAATTTTCAGAAAGTTTTTCTCATCTTTATCTCCATCCATTGACACATTCAGAGTTTGCAAGCATTTTATTGCTTCCTCACTCAGATATGCGAAGTACAGTTCATTGTACTTTTCTCTGCAAAATGAATAAATTCCAATGCATGCTCTCTGTTTATACACCCCTAAGACTGCACCTGTTTCATGCTACACAGTAAGTACCACTGTGTGGAAAATCAGCACCTGACAACCAAACAGCACGTGGCCTTTAGAACAACTGTTATAGAAAAATTTTGCAGAAGTGAATTATTCTCATTCAACTGAAAGAAATTAATTTTGTGTCACAGTAATAACACATGCAGGAGTTCCAAAGAAATCTATGCACGAACAAGTTCAAACTGCTCCCTATCAGTGGAAGTGGAAGAAGGCCAGCTGAACAAAATAACACAATAATCATTTTTACCCACAAAAAATATATCATGCAGCTTGCATTTAAAAAGTAAGGCAAACTCTCACTGCTCAGGGCGCTTTTCCTGCAGTCTCTTTTTCTACAGTTGTGAGGCTTTCTGGGCTTGGATTTTCTTTTTCAGATTTCTTTCATCTGTTTTGTTTGGTTTTTCTTTTCTTTGTACAGAATGGGGATAATGAGAAGGAGATATGTCTTTATAATGGGGTAAATGTAGGAATGGGGGCTTGGAATAAAGTTGGTTTACATCAAACAGGAGTTTGCCTTTTTGTGAGTGTGAGCCTCAGCTAAGTGTAGTCCTGGGAAGAAGGAAGGATAGAGCTGGGAGAGAAGATGGGTGGTCAGTAGGCTTGCTCTTCCTCCCCCTACTGGAGACTCAGACAAGGAATTACTGGTTTAGGAAGGCCCATTACCTTCTCCCTTTTGCAACCTCACCCAAAAGCTCATATAGCCCATGTCAGACCACAGCCATAGTAGCTGGCAGATTCTTTAGGCACTTGGTAGAAGTAAACAGTGCTTTAGACCCTTTTGCTTTAGGATGGAGTGTACAGAAAGGTTGTCTTCTCCTGGGGCCGAGGCAGAGCTGCAACAGGGAGTTTATGAACCAGGAGGAGTTTCCCGTTGGTGATGACTACACCTCTAAGAGACAGCAAATTTATGTTCATACCTAGGTACCTTAAATTTCAATTTCTATGCTTTTGTTTTTCTATGCTTTACATGTCCTTAATTATTATGCCAACTTTGTGGTCATGAAAGTAAGAATTGTGCATACAGCTACTAGTATTCATTAAGTGAACAGATGGCTTAGAGTATATATTAGCACTACTGGTATAAATCCAGCCAGCTCAATATAGATTGAAAGCTATTTACATCCAATACATTTTTAATGATTCCTGTATCAGTTTGATAATGATATCCGTTAATGAGCTGACTGAATACAGATCTAGTTCCTACCTCATAAATTTTTTACCTCCTGTGCACTAATTGGCAAAGTTAACAGGTCGTCCTAAGAACCCTAACTGAATCTTGATTTTGTTGAGGTTAAAGCACTAGAAAAACCATGATGTATCAGGAGACTGAACAAAATACAACAAACCAGTTGGTGTGAGAGGTTTCTTTTAATTTTTGCAAAGCTTTGGATACCGTCTGTCACAGTACACTTTTGGACAAAATCCAGCTAGACATGTGCACAATATGGTGGGTGGTCAACTGGCTGGAAGGATGAACTAAAAGTGTTGCTGTATTGGGACAACATCAGTCTGATAGCCACTCACTAGTGATGTTCCCCAGGGCCCAGTTTTAGGGCCAGTTCTTTACAACATTTTATCAATGACCTGGATAAAGGAGTTGTGTGCACACTATGCAAATATGCTAACAACACTAAATTAGGAAGAGCTGTTGATTCCCTCAAGGATAGGGAGGCCTTACAGAGACATCTTTATAGATAGCACTGGACAACCACTGATTATGTGAAATTTAACAAGAATTTAACATCCAGATTTTTCACTGAGAGTGTAGTCCTGGTTCCTGCACAGACAACCACACAGAGGAAATTTGAAAACCTCATCCTCCCAAAGACAAAAGTAAAAATTTGGAAAGAACAAAGGGAAGAAAGGAAGTACTTTTAATTATTCCTTAAGTATATTTAATTATTCCAAAGTATAATTTTCAATTCCCTAAAAAAAGAAAGAGAGAAAAATATCTCTCCAATCATTAAGGTAAGGTGATGTATGGAAGCACCAGGTGAGCAAAGCCTGGCCTTGGCTTACGGAAATTCCTTTGACAAAACTCTGAAATGAAAATAGAAGGCAACACAGACAACTATCGGGAGATCCCTGCTTCTGGATCCTTAAATGATTGGTATTCCAGGAAATCCTGTATCGGTTTGCCTTTAAATATATTACATATGTTAATACTTCCACTAAAAAAATGACCAAGGTTTTTCCTCCCTGATACTTCCACCACACTATTCAGAAGCTGTTGATAAGGCTTATTACTAGTAAATAACCATAAAAAAAGAACCACATTTTTACTTCAGCTGTGGGAAAGAAAATTTTAAAAAATATATACTAAATGCTTCTATACATTTACAAATATGGTATAAGAATGAACTTAGTTTTCAGGTTCATTCATCTTTATAAGGGAATATTTTTACTTCAAGATCTTCCCACACTTTATAATATCACACTATATAATGTGATATATAATACCACATATAACAGGTGATATTTTTAATATCACCTATTACATAATCACAAATTGAAATCTATACAGTTCAACACTACCATGGTTTATGAATACTTGCTTATGTATTTCCCCTCTAATAATCAACTATTTGACTCATTTAGTTTCATTAATGTTTATCTTTCTTGAATGTCCATTTTTGCCTTTTAATTTTCATCATAATTACAGATTTATCTTCCTATTGTTACACTCATCTCTCATCCTGCTTGTGCACTACACATTTTTCTTTGTCCTATGAATACAGTTTCACAAGACTTGTATCTCTGTAAAAAGTATATATTTGCACATATATATAAAATATGAAATATTTGGAGTAAAAAAAGGGAGGATTTTTCCTCTTTTCCCAGAATACCCAATTGAGGGAATATTTTTCCTCAATTTAATAATTTTCTAATGAATCACCTAAACTCCTAAATCTTTAAACATAATTTCTTCAGCTTCATTGTTCCTTTAGATGCCTTTTATATCTCTACTAAAAATCTAATGTCTTGGCTTTTATATAATTTATGTTCTGGTCAAAGATTTTGAGAAATATAAAATAACAATCATCTTGCCATAATTTCTGATCAATACTCTGAAAAATAAATGAATGACAAATTTTTTAGTATTTTTATATCAGCATAATATAAAACATTGAATTAAATGTGGACCTTTTCCAACTTCAGTATGTATTTTTAACCACAACAGCCACACATTCTACAATCATTTACTGTTTTCTTTTCATCTTCAACAGGTAACATGCCTTCTTATTGATAAAGTTGATCAGTACCTATATCGATTTATTCTGAATTTTAGTACTGATACTTTAATAAAATAAAAGAGTGTTAACCAAGCTGACATTGAGCAAAAATTAAACAAAATGCCTTGTTTTTATATAACTGCCCTTTGCAAACTTTTATTTTGGAATGCAAAGCCTATCCCTTTAATTATATGTCTATTATCGGGGGATACAAAAGTGTATATTAAATTAATGAAATGGATTACCTCAGTTACACAGTGGTTATTAACAGGAAGAGCTCCCAGTTTTCATATTATGTACATCAGTAATTTTAATTGCATTAGGCTGAGCTAGGAGAGCTATTTTAGGAGATACTTCAATAGCACAACAATTTCTGCTGGCTTTTTGCCTACTGTAGCTCAATTTTTGAGGGTTCCCTCACAAATGTTAACTTATTATTTCTGTCAGTCATGCTTTAGCAAACATGTCCTCATTAAAACTACTCTAAAGTGGCTTCAGTTTTGAAAATTCTCCCTTGATGTATCCACGAAACAACTAGTGCTGGAGGGCTGTTTCTCACATTTGGGTTAAGAGAGAAGAGTGTCACAGAGTATGAATACACAAAAGACCAGTTTTGGGACCAACAGCAGTAAAAACAATGGACTGTGATTAGCTCAGGAATTTTAGGACAGGATGCAAAACTGCCTATGATATTAAAAGTATGAAACAAATTAGCTTTTAAATTATGGTTTGCAAGCACTGATACACAAGCGTAAAATCAATTAGCTGTCAGCTGTTGGTTAATAGTGACACAGTGACCTGCCTTGCTCCTGCTGGGAGTTGTGAGCCGAGGTTTCTAACGGGGAAGGCACAGTGGTTTTTTGCTAATAATGTATTACATGCTGAAGTCACTTTATCAGAAGTTCCTGGAAATAGAAGGCAATGTTCCTGAAATAAGTGAATATTCAATGAGATCCCACATTGTTATACACAAGCTTCTGATCTTGTGCTAAGATGAGGGGGCCTGACAGGAAGGATTTCCCAGGCTTGTTCTTAAGGAAGAGGCAGATTTATCCATCTTGGAACTTCAGGGAAGACACTTGTCTCTAGCTTAATCTGCCTGCATGCATGGACAGTGTCACTCCAATGACCCCACTGATCTTCTGCATTACAGCAATGGATACCTGTAAATTTAAGACAATTTTCCTTAGAGGTGAGTTAGGTAAGGCTCTCCACAGGTCAAGGTGTGGGGGAAGAACAAGATAATGAAGGAAGTTTGTGGGGATTGAACATGAGTTGTTACATTTTCTGGTTCCAAAGGACTTGAGACCATTCCAGAAAACATGCAAGGATATAAAATACGTGGAAAGAAAGCAGCCTCGACCCAAATCCTGTAGCAAACAGGGGTGTTTTCATACAATTCTGGGCAAATGGAGATCTCTCTAAGTGGTAAGACAAATCTGTTGCCTCCATAAAACCTGACCTTTTGCCCAATGCAAATGTGTGAGCTTCAAACCCAGGCACAGATTACACATTTTACCTTTTGCCAGGTACCTGGCCAAAGGTTACCTGACTTAAACACACATCAGAAAGAAAGGAGTAAAATGGGGTATAGCTTTACAAATGGATGTTTTCTGGATAAACTCCTGAAATTGCATCCCAAATCACATCAGATGTATGAACTGAGTTGCCGATCTACAGTTTGTTTTTATTTGGCTAGGTGGTTATACAGCCTTACTGGCATAGCATCTCAGTAAGTCAGAAGATTTAGTTTAGCCTGTAACATTGTTGTTTAAATCATGTACAAATGGGAAACTTGAACTCAGTTCCACAAAACACTGAAGAAGTCTACTATGAGAAATGGGAAAGATTTAAGTGCTGAAGTTGGAAACTGCAGAAATGTTAACTCATCAGTAACTTTCAGCTCAATCTTTTTTTTTATTTCTTTTATTCTTTAACTAAAAGACAAGAGTCTTGTTACAGACTACATAAATGCTCTTCTGGGAATACTGAAAGTATAAACTATATGTGTGTATGTACATACACACACACACACACATATGTGTGTATGTGAGAAAGTTATCTACATGCATTTATGGATAGTTATGTTTAATATAGAAATACACTTTGTGATTTCTTCAATGATGTAGAATGAAAAAAACAAAACAGAAACACCATATCAGTAGCTGCCATTGTAACCCTCCCATTCTTCATACGTATCTATAGAATCTTTGTTACAGATGTGGCCCAGGCAGATCTGTGTGCAGGGGACAAGTACTGATCCATTTAGGAGGATGTCAGGATGGTGTAATTTAAACAGTGATATCAAAGAAGGCAGGTCTGGCATTGCTGAGTGTGCATGGATGATGGATGGTGCTTGGCGTGCACGGCTGGTCTGCAGAAGAGGAACGACTAAACCAGAGAGAAGGATGAGAGAACAAAGATGCTGTGCTAAGGCAGTGCCCCGAGGGGAAGGAATGGTGGGAGACTTCTGCCTAGGGATAGGGGAAAGAAGATAAATGAGCACAAGTACACAGACAAAAAAAAAGATATTAAAAGATTCAGTGGGGGAAAAGGGGAAAGATGAGAAGGCTGAGTGGTACCAGCAAAGTTGAACACCTTGGGCTGACAAAACTTTGTGGAATCTGTCTAGAATAAGAGAATCTCAGAAAGTACCAGCATGATGGGTTGACCCTGAATGGATTCTGGATGCCTATCAAAGCTGCTTTGTCACCCCCCTTCTCAGCTGGGCAGTTGGCATTGGTTCTGTTGTACATGGGGGAAGCTTCTGGAAGCTTCTTACAGGAGTCGTCCTCACTACCAAATCACACAAACCTAATACATACCACCCCTTACATTTGTGAATCAAATCTTTAAGAATTAGCAATAAAATTCACATTCATCACACGATATTCACAAACTTCACCCACACCAACAAAAAATAATTCTCCACATCAAAATCACAAGAATATTAGCAAAAGGAAGCGAAAGTGAACAATTTACCTCAACAAAATTTCAACAACAGAAGTTCTCCATGATTATTTCACTTTTCACTCTCTAGATCTTGTTCAGTCCATGTTTTGCCTGTTACCTCTCCAAATTATTATCATTATCTCAAATTCCTCATGTCCCACATTGGACAAAAAAAGCACCGTGGTGAGTTGACCTTGGCTAGATATCAGGTGTGCTCAAAGTTGGTCTATCATTCCTTTTTTCCTCAGGACGGGGGGAAGAAAATAATATGGAAGAAAACTTTTGGCTCAAGAAAAAAGCAGTTTAATAAAGCAAAAGCAAAGGACATGCACGGAAGCAAAGAAAAAGCAAAGATTCATTCTCCTCCCATCACAAGGTGATGTCCGTCTGCTTCCCAGGAAGCAGGACTTCAGTACAGGTAGCAGCTCTGGAAGACAAACATAGAAACACAGCAAAACAAATGTCCCCTCCTCCTCTCCTCTTTTCTCCTAGATTTTACCACTGAGCAGACATCATATGGCACGGAATATCCCTGTAGCTAGTTTGAGTTAGCTGTCCTGGCTATGTCCCCTCCCAAGAAGGTCTTGCCCACCCCAGCCTACCAGTGAGGGTAGAGCGTTGGAGAGACAGCACTGATGTTTCCAGCACTGCTCAGCAGGCACCAAAGCACTGGTGTGATATCAGCACCTTGCCAGCTACCAACGCAAAACACAGCACCGCCATGGGGAAAATTACCTCCATCTTGCTAGACTCAGTACAACAACCAGGTTACTAGGATTCGAGAAAATTGTGGATAAAAATTTGCTTTACAATATAGTCTTTGTACTGAGAACCTTTGTTAGCAACGCTTGTCACCACTGACAAACCAAGGACAACCAGGCTTCTTGACTTTTTTTTTTTTTTTTAATTCCCTAAAGTAGCTTAGGAATAATCTTCATTGAAACAAGAAGAATTTTTCCATGACTGTATTTTTGGATCCTCAAACTTCAGTTTTTCTTTCTTGTTTTCCTGTCCGTCTTACTAGTAATTTCAAGTGACATTTAAAATGAATTAGAAGATGACTGCTGAACAATGCTTACATGTATTTGAGGTGTTGCCATTGTGAGAAATGACAGCATGCAGACACATCAGGTTTGATTAGAAAGGGAGTTCTTCAATGTAAAAAATTATGTGTGTTTTTAAGGTTCCAATTTTGGCAGCATTAAAGCAACACTAACACCTTTTCTTACAACCTTTGGCAGAGGTCATATGAGGCCTCTGAGTTTTATCACAACTTTTGATCATGCTTGTAGCTGAATTTTTAAACTAAAGTCAATCCACATGCAATCATTTCTGTTCAGTGGTAGAATTGTTTACTGATAGACAGTCACATTTACAGTAGAGCCAGTGACTGAACTGTCACTGGCTTCAGTAGGACCAGGGCTGCTCCCAAGCCTGGCCCATCCTTTGGTCTTGAAGAGAGGTACCACATAGCCAGACAGGTTTCTTCTAGAAACCTGGGTAACCTCATGAATGCTGCCTGTTATGAAAAGTCCTTGGCTCAGGGTGATACCTGATCTGAAAGCAAATTTCTTTGCACCATCTAGCAGGGCCACAGCTGTGCCAAGGTGCATGTTAACAATTAAATAGCATGGAGGATCAGAAGCCACTGCCTTGATCTTCAACTAGAGCCTTGCTGGAGAAGTAGCCCAAGTGTTACTGTCTCTCATTTGACAGTATCCTTGCATAGATCAGGCTATAGTTTGAATTTCTGTGTCAAGAACACAAAATCAAACCCAGAGCTTAGACTGCATCTGGCACATGGGGAAAATAGCACACTAGAAAAAAATTCTTTTATTTCATTTGAGCCAATGTCCTGTCATGTCTGTCAGCAGTACCCTTCCAGGTGGTTGGTAGAAGGCCTGTAGCATTTATTTGAAAGGATAAGCCGTTTTCCTACTACATTTCCTTTTCACATTTTACAATGTCTAAGGTTATATTTGAACTACAGCTAAGCATGTAATTGCTTCTGCACTTGCTTACAATCTCTATGATACTTTGTAATGTATTTTGGGATCCTTGGAGGATGAAAATTTCTATATAAAAGTTCCATATGTAAAACTCAGTTCATTTTAATAATACAGCCAAAGCCTGGAAAGAGTCACAGATAAATATCTTCTACATCTAATACTTTCACAGAATAATTTTTTCCCTCCCTGCTCATTTGAGCAAATAGATGCTTACACAGCTTTATGCTATTTTAAGGAAAGAATAAAATATGTGTTGAGATCCCTACCCATCCTATGAATTGTGGTGTGTTTGATCCTTTGAAGGTACAAAATATGTCCTCTGGGTTGTATTTTCCTGCAGTAATTTCACAGTGTTGGCTTACACCAAGGTATCTGACACATTTACCAAGGTTTTCTTTTTTTGTGTTTCATTTACCAGTGCTGCAGGCAAAAACTATTTTGGCAACTCAGAGTTACATGAAGAAAACCACTTACCACAAATGAGTTTGGGCTTATACTTCTATTTGTACATTTAAAATCCATGATCTACTGGAAAATACGTGCCATAAAGGAGTGTAGAGTAAGACAATTTCTCCACCCTTGCCTTCCAGAAATACTGTTCATTTGTTAGTGTGAACCCATGACCCTGCCCATTTTTCAGAATATTAGGTACTGGACTGCTGCTGTCAAAAATATTTGTAATTTCTGTAAACCTGGCCTTCTCTTGACCTTGGTGTGCTATAAAACGGGACAGGTTGATTATTGCATCCATGTGCCTTCACTCTTCTTTCACTCCCCTGCCCACATCCACACTTGGATGCAGACACAGCTTTGGCTAATGATTACTCTGAGCATGACTGTGAAGTCACAGAGACTTTGCAAATTCATTCCCTTAAAACAATCAGTTTTTGGCTTCTTAGCTTGACACAGCCACAGCATTGAGAAGAGATTATTACTGGGGCCTGAACAGGCTAAAGTGGGAAATGTCCTTTTGTAAAGAAAAGCATGCTCAGTGATAATCATATTCTCATCTGATCAGGAGGGGGCTACCACAATAGTGAGGCCCAAGAGTTAAAGAGCTTATTTTCTAAATCCCTTCATCCTTCCTAGAACCGTGAGACATTGACAGCAAGTCACTTAACTCTGTCCAGCCACAGCTGTGTGGGTTTTGCATAATTAATTATTTATACCAAGGCAGACACAGTAATTAACTTCCAGATGAATATGATATTCTGATCAGAAATGCTTTGCATTTTAGCCATCCCTCAAGCAAGTAACTGTCAAAGCTGGACTGTGACAGAGTGGGTCCTGCCAAAACCCCTCCCAGACATCTGTTCTCAGACAAAAAGAACAGATCCTCAAAGCAGCGCTTGCAGACATTGCCTTGTTTCAGCAGGCAAAGAATAACCAATTCACAAATTCTGGCTAATTTCGTCTGATTCCAAGACAGTATGCCAAACCTCGCAAACAGCCAGGACCTGTTTTTTCAGTCATGGGCACCGATGCAAATTGAGTGTTTCCTCATGGAAATCAATTGCCCACACTGATGTCAGGCAGGTGCAGGTTGGGAATGAAGCCCAGGGGATTTAATATGAGGTGGGTTTGAAGACAGTGGGCAATTTTTTGATTTTCTTTGTTTTGGTGAACAGAAAGAAACAATAATCATCAGCATTATAATAATACTGAATGGCTTACTTGCTGTTACTTCTGTCTGAAGCATAATAGTAATTCGCTGGAGTATGAATTTTACACTGAGGCAAATTGATGCTGATTTTTTTTCCTATTTCTCCTTTCTAGCAGAAATTTGTATTAATCACTAAGAACTGTGGCTAAACATTCAAAACCAAAGATAGGAATTGACACCCTGAATGAACACACCACAGTTAGACCTGACTGTAAATTGCACTTTTCTGCTGTGATTTCTGTTGTACTACCCTTATAATCACAGTGCTTTAATGCTGCTTGCTGACTGCAATGGAAGTCAGGATGACGGCTGCAAGAAAGAAGTTACACCACAGCAGAGACAAACCTACCCAAACAGATGCACACATGTTTTACAATGCACAGTTCACCGACTGTATAGGAACCAGGAGGATGGCTGCTGGTTTGGGATGTGATTTGGCACCCCAGCATCCTGAGAGGCCGTATCATGCTTCAAGAGCAGCTTAGTCTCTGAGGTAGAAGGGAGCCTATGACAGTTGGGGAAGGTCAGATAGTGGTCAGACAGACTCCAAATACTCCTGAAGGCTGTAGTTTTGCAGTAGGAATGAGATGATCAACCAAGAACAGGCATCCCTACTCCACCACCACTCCAGATATCCTTTGAGATGGTAGTGGCATCCATCTGACTTTCAGTGGGCTGGCTCAGCTTGCTAAACTTGCTGACACCCCCACCCCCTACTTTATGTGATTGTTGGGTCAGTTTTTTGACCCAACTTACTCAGGTTTGACTCCTGAAAAAATGCCATGGGTTTGTGGCAAGTACCAAACCAAGGAAAGAGAGGGAACAAGGAGCATTTGTAGGAGTGGTTTGTTTTACCAAGCTGTGTACCCCAGAAAAAATGAAAAGCAGACACACACAGCCAGACTTCAGCAGCAATGGACGGAGAGGCTCTACTAGGAGTGCAGAGGGGGCTATGTGGAGATTGTTTCAACCCATAAAGTCCTTGAGAGCTGCTTAGTCAAGGAAACCAGGAGAGAAGGAGCTATTTTACAGGATCCAGAGAGCACAAGTAAGTTTTTTATGAGCCATTCTTTAATCTCATTTAAGTGCAAATTCAAATTTTTACCTATTCCTTAATTGTCAGTGACAGTTTTGGAGTGCTCACCTTTAAGAATAAGATACAGGTATACCAAAGCCAGCTCAGGTGTTGTTCACGTTGACCTGAGACCATTCCAGCCAGCAAACACACGAGTTAAACCATGTACTTGTTAAAATACACAAAAAGAGAGACAAGATGAATAAACATGTGTACCTAGAGGGATCTAGAAATCTTTCCTACTTTAGTTCACCACAGGAACACAAAAGACCCTGGGATACAGATCGAGGAGGTGGAATGAAGGTCTGTGTGCAGGTTCTGTTACAACTGCCCACTGACACATTATTTTCCTGTCCTTGGAGATGTGTGGCAGTGGTAACCTGGACTTGACGGCACAGAGTTTTATTCAGGATGCCAATTCATATATTGCTGCTCCCCAGTCCTGCTGCACATTCAGCGCACACAATCCTCTGGACACTGGTAGCCTGGACACGCCAAACATGGCAGGAAGGAATGATGTGGGACCTTTACACTATTTACTAACTGTAAAAGTCAATAATTAGTCAGAATAGTCCCTATTCTGTGTGACTCATTTCTAAAGACAGTGAGGACACTCAAGGTTCTCCAAAATATCTGGCAAGGTGACTGTTGGGGTTTTAGGACTTTTTTTTTGTGTGTGTGTGTGTCCTTTTCTTTTCCTCTCAATGAATTTTTCCCCATGATTGCTGGGTGCTTAAGAGAAAAAAAGGATCTGACCACAAGGGAGGGGCCGAGTTGTCCACTTTGTCTTAGTTTGTTGCTCAGGTGGGGGAGCGGAGACATCGCGAGGTTTAGAACTGGNACTCCTGCATTCCTTAGTAGACACCTGTCCTTCAAACCAGGACAGCGACTAAGTAAATTCTTTGATATCACTAGCCTCAATTTCTCATCTCCTGACAATGTTATCACAGAAGATCATCTGACAAAAACACTATTTTTGAGTGTCAAGCTCACAGGTTTTCAGTGATTAAATCTAGACCACTATTTTCAAGCACTTGGCCTTATACAGTTGTATTTTCAATATATCCTTAAATTATCTGCAATGACATGTTAGGATGGGAGCCTACCCTGGGACATACAGGTTTTCCCTGTTCCCTGGTCACATGTACCCAAATCCTGTCCCCTACTGGCCATTTCAAATGTACCCCGCGGGAGAATCCTGTACTTAGGTGGGTGTTCACATGATTCTGGAGGGCTTTTGGTGTAGTCTGTGCTGGAACCCCCGGCCATGAGGTGGCTGGGAGAATAAAAAACATCTCTATCAAAAATATTGTTTCTGATTCTTTCTATGGGCCAAGCTGTCTGCCAGGGAAGGTTGCAGGAAACTGCAACAATGACGTGTTTTTAGAGGAGCTGGTTCGCAAATTAAGCACCTGCTTTCCAGTGTCACTCTTGTTCATTTAGACTTAATTTTGTATCACACTGTGATGGACATGGGGCACATGCTTTAATGACTCCTAAAGAGTTTTATTGGAAAAGAAGACAGGCTTTTTTTTCTTTTTTTTTTTTTTTCCACCCCAGCTTTCATAATCCACATCTTATTTGAAAACGAAGGATTTGGCCATGGAATAATTTTTTCTACAATTCTTTGCAGTTTTTATGAACTCAACTAATATTATTCTAATGAAAATAGTAAAAGGGAAGACTTCTGTGGATTGCCAGCTCTCCTCACAATAAATGTTCCAGGATTATCCCTGTTCCTACGAACATAACAGAAGGAAAAATCAGGCTGTTAGCTTGAAACTGTAAAGAATTTTGCACAGTCTGAATGTCAAGGCCTATGATTCTTATATTTGTTGAAAAAATATTAGAAATCGCATATTCCTAATACTGAGGTCAATGCATACCTTGGTTGCTTCTATTTTCAGTATGGGAGAGTTAAAGAAACCAAGCTTTTGAAACAAGACATTGTTCCAAATGTTATGTTGCTCCAAGAGAATTCACACAATTAACATCTTACATCTTTTCGGAAGTGTGACGGTTTTGTATGCATGTTTTTTTCCAGAAAAGCAACAAAGTCATACAAACCAGGAAAAGAAAATAGATATTGACTGATTATTTTAAAAGCTCTGGATAGTGATTCAGTGTGCTGGCCAGGAAAGCTGAACCAGTCACAGGGAACAGGCAGAACCATGTTCCAGTATGCCAGTTCTCTACTTTTTTTGCCTCTTTTTGTCTTACTTTTTTTAATAGTATATAATGTATCTCTATAACCATCCATCAGCCCAAATGCCCTTTGTTCTGGCTTTCCTTTCAAGGCTTGCCAAGTCAGCAATTTCAGAAGCAATATCTCCTGCAAATCATTCTGCATCTAGCTGTACTGCATGCAGCCAGAGCTGATGGGTCAATGAAGTGTGTGGGAGAGGAGCAGGAAAGAAGATCCCTTCACTCCCATTTGCTCAACACCAGTGCAGTGTCAGTGACCCCCTGAAGTGTGAGGGGACAATCATCCTCCAAGTGACCCGCATGGGGGACAGAGGGAAGTAGCATTCTCTCTGCAGCACAAACATCACGCTCACACCACGATCAGTTAAACAAGAAATGGGTGATGGTGGCAGATCAGTAAACAGCAAAAGCAGAAACTCATGGTGCTTGTCAAGTAATTTAAATACATCGAATTCAGTGTTATATCTAATGTGTCTTTTTTCTGAAAGCGCAGGCCCTGAAGGAGCAATCCTTTGCCAAGAACAGCACTGACTCCATTTTGTCCGAAGCATCTCTTTTCAGCACAGAGAGACTATGGTTATTCTCCCTGCAGAATATGAAAGCACATGAAAGGACAATTGATAAAAACCCAGCAGGGCTGCTGTAAGTAAGTATGCACAGCATGCTCCCCCATTGCTTCTGGACTGGCACTAGCCTGTCAAATGCCTGGAAATGAAGTTTTCTTGAGCCTTTATTAAGATTCATAGGAAAAGCAGGCCCCAAACCCAAAGACAGCATCAGCATGAAGTATCTCAGCTTCCTCTCTCCCATAAGCACTGCCAGCACATCTGGCTCAGACTCTAGAGGGGAATGAAGAAACTGGGAGGGTGTATAAAGTGAATCTGTCAGCATTTACTTGCATGACAATCTGCCATGTAGAGTACGTGCCATGCACGATACAATGCTCTCCAGAGACCAGTCCCCTGCTACACCCTGGCTGCAGGCAAGTACACTCACATTCCTCACATCTGTGGCAGAGGGGGGAGCGAAGAATACACACGGGCTTCACAAAGGCCTTCACACAGGATGGAGGTGACTTCTTTTTTCCCCTTTATGCTCTTCTGTAGGACTCATAACAACCTTAAATCCCATCTCTTCAGAGACACTGCTGAAAATCCCAAGCCTCTTAAGTCCAGATATTTTAAACTTTGCTCCCTCCCTACTGTTTATTCATAAATGTAATTAATTGTTAGTGGTTCAGGTGAGTGTGTGTGCACATGCATCTGTATACTTATATGAGACTTAATGATACGTGTTCACTAACCCATTCCAAGTATACGTACAAACACACATTGCTTTCTGGTAAACTGAACTCCAAAATAATCTTTCTGATGCTCTGTTTTCCTGCAAGTTTGCATTGATTTTTAGAGCGGGACAAACACTGTATAAATCAATGTATTCATTTTCATTTCACACAAAGATGCTTTTCACTATCTGAAGGTACAAACAGTACATGTGTGGAAGATGAAAAATATAAAAGTTGTTATCATGTAGAGCCCAAAAAGATGCATAAGCTCTAGGAAGTACAAAAGAAGCCCCTTCCTGTGCTTTCTTTCTGAAGCACTTAGAGCAAGCCCAGCTCCCCATGGTCACCTCCAGACGACACCCAGGCCTGAGTGGAAGAGGCAAGTGCAGGCTGCTTGTTGAGTGAGTGCGAGAACAAGCAGAGCTCCTGGATAAAAACGGATCTGTTATTCCTTACATTTCCACACCTGTGCCTCTTAAATCTGGATTTTTAGTTTTCAAAAAGTGCTTCATTTGCAAGACTTGGCAGATAATATGGATGTGTGGTAAAAATACTAGGGTTTTGGATGATAAGGGATGGAAAAACATGAAATTCTGCGTACGAAGATAAAGAACAGTTATTTACTGAGCACCTGAAGTTCCCAGAAGTGCCTGCTGTGACCCTTAGCTAGGTTAGCTGGCTAGGCACACCAACTCCTTGGCTGTGCAAGTAACAATTTCAGCTCAGCACACAGAGGGCCAGTGCTGTGTCTGCACCAGGCTGCCGACTGAGTGTCACACCAGCCCCAGTGGCTGAGTTCAGCACTGACACATCTGACCAGGTGTTCTCTGGTGTTCTCTGTACTTGCCTGGGTGCTCTCAGGCTGGAGAACAGCCCCAAGGCATAACCTACAAGCCACCACCACGGTGTCACCGTGGGCACTCCTCGGCACAGCCACCAATACATGGTCAAGGAGGTTGTGAGCAGAGCAAGGGTGACCCTCCAGTGTTGTTGCAGAGTGTGGTAGTGCTGAGCAGCAGTTTTCTTCTTCTTCGGTATCTGAATCTTGGATTTGTGGTCTATGGGTCATTATATTATCAGCCAGTGAGTCTCCTCATCAGTTGAGAAACTATATTTCAAACAAAATTTCCATTTTATTAGAAAACAGTGTTTTGAGAAAGTTAGACTATGGGGTTTTTTTGCTCAAATTTAAAGAAATGTTTCACAACCCTTCATTTTTATGAAGTAAATGTTTTATTTTCATCAGGTTAAAATCTAGCACTTCTAGTTGCTTTGACTAATAATGCAGAAGTCTAAATGCTAAAGCAAGATTTAAATGTGTTGCCTTTGACATTATCAAGATAAAATAATTCAATAATTGGGTGAAAAATATGCTATTGAATATGATGTGGTATTCAAGAAACACATTTTTCTCCGTATCAGCACTGTCTCAAAGAAAACACACCCTTTGTAGTTTGGTGTGAGCAGACATAGGTCTGCTCTTAAAACAGACACTAAACCAAGTCTAAATCATTCCCTGTATCACTGTATTTTACCTATTTGCCTTCTTCCTCACATTTTTCATCTACTCAGAATTGCAATTTATCCATTGTTACCCAGGAAGCACGAAGCAGACCTTTTCAAAAGAAATGTTAAATTTTTCGATTTATTGCTAAATACTTGATATTTCATTGATGAAAAAAATAATGGTAATGCATTCAGAAAAACTCTTGACTCAAAATATATGCTTGCCATATTTTTCTTAGCTTAGAGAAGAAAAATAATTATTCCATTTCATTTTCTTGATATATGAAAAGAAGTCTTTCAGCTGATTTTTTTTGCAGCATGGTGAGAATGGCCCAGCTGTACCATAAGCTGAACACTTAGCCTTGCATTCAGAAATCACCAGCTTGCATTCAAAAGTCAGTTAGTCTTGTATTCAGACAGGAAAGATCATATGAATGATAA
The DNA here is from genome assembly GCA_013400655.1 of Mystacornis crossleyi. Lineage (NCBI taxonomy): Eukaryota > Metazoa > Chordata > Aves > Passeriformes > Timaliidae > Mystacornis > Mystacornis crossleyi. The sequence goes on along the minus strand of VYZQ01065177.1, from coordinate 133,514 downwards.
ATGATTTGTTATGCAAGATGCTTTTTTTCCAGATCTTTTCTGGAGGTCAAAGGGCTTATCATTTTATGCTTTTCCAAAATTATATTTTTCTTTAGGAAGAAGGAAATTACTGAAATCCAGTATAAAATACATATTTTAATAAGCAGAATATAGAAGGTATGACCTATGTCACTTGTGAAGTGTATCAACACCTTGCATTGTCCTGGTGGTATATTTTAAGGAGATTTTAATATAAATCGGGTATTGAATGTGAAGATCTTTCCATTCTCACATTTTAATGAACTTCTTTCAATGCCGTGATGCACAGTCAGGATCCTAAATCTGACTTATTGCTGCACTACATTTTGTGAGGCATGTCACTGGTGCACTGCAGTGGGTTTTTTCCCTTTGTTAGAAAAAACAGTTTGTATAACTTTGCTTGGATAGAGTAACTTTAGTCAAACCATGTATACATATTTTAATTACAGATAAAACCTTCAGATGCCTAAAAGTAATCTTAAAAAAATGAAATAATAAGCCAGGAAAATGGACATATTGTACAATTATAATTTAAAAAATAAAGACAGATGGTTTGAATAAGTGGCAAACTCATATTTTCATTGACTAGAAGCCTACACGTATTTGAGAAAATACTTTGAAATTAATTATTTGCCAAAAAAAGATGTCAGTGTTCTGGAGCTCTGCCACACTGTAGCATCTTGCTTGGTTGGCTGAATGTGTGAGAGGAAGGCAGATACGGACTCCATAATGATCTGTCACAATTCAGAGCAGTGGGGCAGATTCAAAATTAAAGCCAGCTCCCAATACCCTGGAGGAGCCAGTTTCACACTGCAATATGTCAGTAGTTTGGGAGTATCACTTTCTTCATCTCCAGTCTCACATTCAGCCTTACTCCTCCTCAATCTAGTGATTGTCTTTGGAAATGCTTATTTTTCATTAACCCTCTGTGGAAACCCATTTATTTACTACATTTTGGCCTAGTGTAACGAACCTGAGTGTGAAGACTGAGTTTGTGGAGAGCCCACACACCTTGCAAGAGCTGAGAGAAACTGAATTAGGACCTTGCTCTGCTCCTGGTGCATCACGTAAGCTTGGGCTATGTCTATCTCCCTGCATTTTTCCTCAAGGATGTAATCATCTCACTCTGCACTGATGGGATTTAAGCACCCATACTATGCTGGACTGAAGCTTTTAAAAGGAGATGTACTCTGTATGATGTAAAAGGAAAACTGGCTCTATAGTTTAACTTGGTCTACTTGAAGTTTAGTTATTTGGATTCTCTCGAGGGCAGTGGGATATGACCTTACTTTGGATATACAGACTGGCACATTACTGACCAGTAATGCAAACCCCACTGCTCTCAATCTATAAGTGTGCATAAATGCCTACAACACGCACAAAAACATGTGAAAGTAGCAAAGACTTTCTCATGCTGCTTGCAGAGAGCACTCAGTACTGCATATCATAAGCAGTTTCCTGTAAATTTCTTCAAATTATAATTAAAAATATATATAAAATACATGAATAGATGAAAAGAACTATTTTATGTTCAAAGCTGTCTGATAATTTGATGCTTTAGCAATACTGATCCTGTATAAATAATTTATTCTCTTACAATAATTCTGTGAAAGCTGGAGGCCACATTGATTTCAAATCCACATGTGCCCTTCTCTTATTCACCCACTGAGAGCATGATGTAGATGGGTATTGAGGCCTTCACATATTCTTACATGGCGAGGGAAAAACTGGAAGTTTGTGAAAGGAGGGTTGGGTTGGTAGGTCTGGGGTATGATTCTGACTAGAAAATAAAAGAAAATATTAAAAATTCTGGGACTGTACAGCTATAATATGTGCACAGCCTGTTCTGGAGATGTATTTTTAAGTACCCTCATGTACATAGAGGGTTAACTGATTACTCCAACACAAATGCAGTATATATCTCAAAACAATAATATTCTGGTAAAGAGCAGCTTTTTCTGATGACAATAAAGATTCTGAAATTTCACATGCATAGCTCATGAGGTCAATGAAAAAATACATATAGAAGAGAGCAGTTTATAGCAGTTGCTGCCAAACATGGTACAAAGCAAGATAGCCCAGCATTTGCTTCTGAATGACCACCAACCTTTTCCAAAATGTCAAGTGCAGATTGGAAAAATGTCTAATTTAATGTCCTTTAATTGCATGCATGCAAATCATTGCCTTCTCTTGTTTTGTTCTATTTATTTATTTATTTATTTGTTCATTTATTTATGCATTATTTGCTTCAGTGTGACATTCTTCCTTGTAAGCAAGGAAAGCCATGTGTTAACTCTGACCTTAGGCTTTAAGAGAGTTTGAGCTTTTTCATTGACCCTCTCCCCCTCGACTCTGGGGCTAATATGTCTCATTATCTCAGTGCATAAAACTGATTATTAAGTAGTCTTAGATGAAGCAAACAGGCTTCCACTTGTCCTTTTGAATTATCTCAATATCTTTAATTGTTTAAAACTGACAATGAGGTCATTCAATTATGGTATTCTCTATACAGTCTGTGCTTAGTGTCACATTGAGGTTGTTATCCAGAGCAGAGGGGGTTAAATTATCAGTATGCTGTTGCTGCTGTGATCCTAATGTAAATGAACATTTGGTGGTTTATTTTTTTTCCTTCGCTGCTGGTTACTACGTTATTAGCATATTTGATGTATTCCTCAGCTCAGTTAATAAGCAGTTCTGAAGGCAAAAGATTGATGTTTGAGAAGGCCGTTTATAGACCATTCTGCCTTGTAACAATATCTGGAACACGTCTATGCGCTATTACAAATAACTGACTTTGGGTTTAGGCCATATGCACCACTGACAAAGCCTAATCTGTGCTCCTGTCTGCTGCTTAGGTGTTTTATTACTAGATTATGACCATCCTATGAATTCAAAACATTTTTTTCTTTCCTCTCTATTTCCTACTGAAAATAAATTCCGCCTTGATATAAGTGCATTAAAGAACTTTGCATACTTCTGTTGTATTAAAATTATCTGAATACCATTCCCTGTATAAAATACAGTCAAAGCCATGAAGTACATTTGAGTAAGTCTTGTAAAAAAACCCTCTAATAAAATATTAAGGAAAAATATATCGAAATACAGGAAATAAAAACAGCTATTTGAGCTAGTCCATAGAATAACATGAAGAACAAGACCAGTGTAAAATGTTCTGATGCAAGAACAATTCAGCCAATCCTAGTGGAAGTACAGGGAGAAGACACTGCAACTTACTGCTCAGATGAAAAAACTGTGTTTTCATAGCTGGGCATAGGAAAGCTCTGGAGGTATATTTCAGGGTTTGTTAGGGGAGGTGGCAGCTGGTACCTAGGGCAGATGCTGTCAGAGGAAGAGCTCTTCTGGTCCCAGGGCCAGTCTTGCCAGCAGGCTGTGGAATTTGGATTATCTTCATTTTTTTTTCACTAACTCTCCTTTATGTTAGGTAGAAACTAACCTGTGGAACTCAAACTTTCAATTCAGCAAAATAAATTAATTTTAGCTCACCAACTGCCACTCTTCTGTCCATTATACTATTGATTTTAGTTCTGTTGGAATGCTCTGGGATCCTGAATAGCTTTCAAATCTATATTTGAAATCTGTCCCTTTGTTTGAGTAGTGAGAAAGGTAATGTGATCAATGCAGTTAACACCGAAGCCGGCTAAATGGTGGCAGTGCCTTTTGGTAAGGTCTTGCAAGGTTTCAAATTCCCTTCTGGGAAATAAGACTCCAGCCAGTTTTGTAAAAATAGACTTTTATTGAGACAGTTTGTCTTCAGATTTTTCAAAATCATTCCACTCTCTCCTCTGCCTTTCACCCTCATCTGTCTCTGCTGTTTCAGTAGTAATCAGAAAAATACTGATTCTCACAGAAACCTTCAAGGTGAAAAAACTTATCAAAACTGTTATGTCTGTGCAAAATATTTTATCTTTGGTACTGCAGGGTATTTGACAAAAAGACTTTTTCTCTAAGTACTTTCAGCCAGACCTTACTAACAAGCCTTCCACAGATAAGCAATGTATATCCTGGTTTTTTTTCTCATCAAGCTGGGACACTACATGTATTTTGCCAAGCCTCTTGGCAGCTAATATTTTTGTTAAATTGGCTAGTACATCTGTCAGCCCTGGGACAAAGCTAGGTTTCCTACCCTGAACCTTTCAAGCAGAACCTTTTGTAAAAGACAAAATGCCGCATCTACCTTAAAACATAAAGGATCCTCAGGGCATTAGAAGCTAATGTGCAGCTTTAATGCAAACATCCCTTGTGAGGGCTCTCGGTCCTTGTATGCTCTGAACAGCAGGAGGAAGAATACATGAATATAAATGAGCTGCACAGCAGTATTCAGAAAATGGAGCTATAAGAGTTAATGAGATGGTGTCCTGCTGCTGGCCGCTTGCATGTTAAAAATTCTGATGGTTTTATCTAGCAGCAAGTTTGAAAAACCTGTGCAAAGCCAGTGATTGTGGAGAACCCCTGGCTACAGAATGGTGCCTCTTTCCGTGTGGCCTTGCTACCGGCAAAGAGCCTTTGATATATCTAAATCTAACAAGGGAGAAAACAGAGGGATTACTAGAAATCATTGACCATGGAGGAACCAAGTAATTATTAATAGCATTATACACTGAGCTGCACATGGCTGGTGCGTATCTGCAGCTCTGTGTGTTTAGCTGCACGAAGCAACTGGCAGAGGACCCTGTCACTAAACCCCACTGCAGATTGCAAGCTGCAGGTCTATAGGACTCTGTAGTAGCAGAGCTAAACGGAAGGTTCCCATTTATGTTGGCCACAAAGGTGCTGCCCCACTCCAGTGGTAATGCAGTGCATCTCTTCTTTCTTGCAACCAATGGTACTTTTCCAAAAACAGCCACCACCCTGAAAATGCCCCCTTTGAGCTCATTTGCTCATTGTATGTCTAGCACAGATAAGTCTGACCTACCTATTCTGTGCCATTCTGTTAATTTACAGAATTAACAGGATGCATCGCAAGTCAATAATACATCTGCTGTGCAATGAGACAACTCTACACTGCAGAGAGTCTCTTCTCACTGTGCTTGTGTGAGGTGCAGAGCTGCTTGGCACAAGTGCTGGTGTGATGGATTTGCTCTGTCCAGAGTCATGCACATCCCTACTCTTTCCAGGGTCTCCCAAGCCTGAGAGACCACCTTGCTCGGGTGGGCCTCCTGTTAAGAATCGCCTGAGTACTGAGAGTCATGTATCTGAATGTCCCATGGAGGCTGAACCTGAGGAGCTTAAGAAGAGCCTATGGTCAGGCAGGATGTCCGTATGTGTTGCACAAGGTGTGATGGGGAGAGAGTTGCCTGCAGCAATTTCACATCCTTGTTTACCTTCAGGAACAATCTGGTCTATTAAACATTATTTTAAAAGCTTGGGGGCTGTAACCAGCAGCAGAGTGTAGATTAGCTAAGCATGGGGCTGTTTATGCACGTTCAGTGATTATCACCCAGCTGGTGCGTTTTTCACTCTTGGTATTTGAGAATTAATAAACTTGCTGAGTGACAATTTCAACCTCATCTCTAATGAAATTAGCTTCCCTGTCAGGAATTGATGAGCACAGTTTTGACAGTAGCTACCAGGTGTCACTCTGATATGTTTCTTATAAGTTCTTTTCCTAAGGACTTGTTGACATACAGGAATAGTCTAAAATAGTTATTGAAAAGATTGAATTA